>CANTUT010001527.1:0-131978 GCA_947687605.1 Reutealis trisperma
AGTAGCCGGTTTGAGAGCTACTTGGATCATACCAACGTGGAGGAATTGATACTTCACTCGATGTCTCTCCGTGAGTTCTTCGGATAAAAGGCTGAATGAGCTAAATCCATCGTGGATCGGCACAGCCTGTTCAACTGTTTTAACTACATAATCTGACTTAAAAACAAAATTAGAATTACTTTTATAAATACAACTAGAAGAGATCTCTGGCAACTTCCAGTTTGCTAGACTCTAATCTAGGTTCTCCATCTTAAGAACTTGCTTGTTCTTATTTTTCTTCCCATTTTTCTCACTTGAGCTTACTGGCCTGCTAGTACCCGGCAGTAAGGTTAGAGAATATTCTTTCCATCTGATCACTGTCAATGAAAATTTTCACTCCACAGACCTAACAACGCCTCACCACGTCTAACAACGGTCCTCTAGGAAACGCGACTTAAGGCAACAGCCCGGGTTTCACAGACTGAGCAAATATTCATAACCAATACGGCTCTGATACCGATAGGGGAAGCAAGCGCAAGAGAGTGCAAACAGCAAGCAAAACAATTGCAAGCAAATTGAATAATGAATAATTATATCAGAGTAAACAAAAGAAAGCTTACAGAAAGCTGTACTGAATTGTATTATATTGCACACTTGAACGAAATACAAAGCACACCACACTCTCACACTTATCTTACAAAGCACACTCTAAAGAAAATATTTTACACTCTAAATTTTTTACATGATGCCTTAGACTCTGAATGGCATCCTTATATAGAGAAACTAAAAAGCTAAAAGCCAAAGAGGCTGGGTGCTCATTGGGCCCCATCAACACACTCTTTCAGACTTTAGCTAAATGATTCTCGACAAACTAAAGTGGAATGAGCTGTAAAACACACTAAAGCTCTTTCCAGTACAATTATTAAAAACAAACAAAATAAAGCAAATAATTAAAGTAAAGGCTGAGCTGGCTTTGGTACTTTTGTTGGCCACTTGAACAAACTTTAATTAATGGCCATGTGAAGCTTGCTCTACTTTTTTAAAGTAGATTCCTTATAAGGAAAAGACGAACTATACAGCTATAAAGTATACTTGAATGAAAATAATTCAAGTACTGGATACAATAATCTAAAACAGCTGTCTTCCTTTCTGATTGCTTAGTTGTGGGGAAGAACTTTAGACTCATCAGAAGTTGAATCGTCAGAACTTGAGTCTTCCATTTGAACTAGAACTCTATGACGAAGGTCTCTTAAAGAGTCATGAGCTGAAGCTAGAAGCCTAATTGCTTCTTGAACTCTTCTCTGCTGTTGTTGAATACTTTCAAGAGTTTCTTGACCTAGAGAAGTATTATCTTCATCTTCCCAGTAACTAGCAAATTGAACTATTAGTTCTCTTGATACAAGGGCATGATTCAGGGCATTAGCTAATGCAGTCATTCTCATACAATAAGCTCCCTGATTATGAATCCCATACAGCCTGGTATAAGGCGATTCCTCTCTTCTCATAGCTGCAATATCTCTCCTATGTTGAGCTACTCTTGGACTAGACATAGCTTTAGTATTAAGGATAGCAATGGTAGAAACAGATCGATTGGAAGCAAACTGCGTGAACCATTACTAGAGTTATTCATATTAGAATAGGTTCTTTCAGCATTTCTGATCTGATTCCACTAAATTGTAGCTTGTGGATTTGGATGTCCTGGCATTTTTCCTGTGACCAAAAAATTACAATCTGTTTGAATAATAAGAAAAAATGCTTTAGTTAAAATTTTAAAGAAATTATCCTTAATAAGGATCCTCGAACTGTTCTGATAAGTTCTTGGTTTTGGACTGTCAAGGACTATAAATAATGCTTTTTTCTTAACGTCCAAGCTATCCAATGTACTAAAAATAAGTACTTGATTATTGTAGATAATGCTCCATGCTGAATAAGCTTTAAAGATGCTATCTGTTTGGGCTTTTAAAAGATCATCTTGAAGCTCAAAGGGCATAATATAATACCCAGTTTGTAATAATAATAATAGGGCTATCTTGTAAGAGTTTAGAATCTGCCAATTTTGATTTAGAAAAATTTGGACTTGCAAATTCTTTTTGTTGGCAATTGGGTAATGGATCCATTTTAGGGCCTTGTTGAGAGGCTTGTAATTGATGACTAATCTTGGAACACCTCTTTCCAATTCCGTTGCATTCTCCACGTAGAACGCTGGACAGCTCCATGGGCTATAGCTTTTGTGAATAAGCCCTTTAGCAAGTAAGTCTGCAATTTCCTTCTTACAGATCTCTAGATGTCTAGGCCCCATAGCAATGGGCCGGGCCTTAGTAGGGATAATTCGATCTGTAAAATTTTCCTCATAAGGCAATTGGACCTCAAGCTTTTTTCTAGCCCATAATGCATTAGGTACTTCAGCACATACCTCTTAGGCCATAGAGCTCATAAGCTCTTCGATCTTCTTTTGAACAGATGCACTCATAATCTGTTCCTCAAGTTTCTTCAACTGAACTTCCTGAGATAAGGAATTAAGAAACTTTTCTTTTCTTTTAATTTGACTTTTAATTAAGTCAACTTCTTTGACAATTGGCTGAGAGATGAATTCAAAAATAATCTCCCTACCCTCTTTTTTTGTAATAATCCCACGTTCATCAATTTGCTTAATGGGATATAGCATATGGATAAAAGAAGTGCCAAGAATAATGGGATGAGATAATCCCTTAGCCATGATGAAAGGCAGAGGAAAACATATGCCTTTGTTACACACCGCAGCATTTGAAAGCTTATATTTAATCTTCATTCGTGATCCATCTGCAGTGTTGAGTACCTCAGTAGTCTTGCTATAATAGCGAGATGGAACTAAGCCTTCACTTATGCAATTTAAATCAGCACCTGAATCAATTAGAGCTAGCGTGCGGAATGTATATTCACGGTTAACGACAATACTAACATAAGTATGCCATTTGTGGGTGACAACCTAATCAATAAGGTTTATATAATGAAGATTAGCTATTTCATCTTTATTTAGCGGATCCCTTTCACCTCTCATAAGAGATGACTCTGGCTCTTCTTCTTGTAATTCACCAGTCTCCAGATTCCTTGTGAACTCAATAAATGAAACTTTATTTTTAAGCTCTTTAAGCTCAATTTTAATTTCATTTATCTCATGTTTTAGCTCAGAAACAGTAGGCCTACGAGACTTTAAAGTTCTTCGATGAATCCTATCCATGATGTCCTTGATATCATAGGGCTTGTCTTCCCTATCAGATATCTTCTTTTCAATAGGATTATTTGAAGAAGATGGCCTTTCAGATTTATAAAGCTGCAAATAAGCTTCAATCCGTTCTCTACGCTCATTAGCGTCTGGAATCTTATCAATAAGATCTAAAATTAGATTCTCTTCACGAGTAAGAACCAATAATCCATTCATCTGACAAATAGATTTATAATAATCACAATTACCCTCACAATTATCCCTAGGGGATGGAGGTTCAGATGAATCTAATGAACTCGAACTAGAAGTGGATGCATAATCCACAGCATTGATTGTGAAATCTTCTTGCTTAGAATCTGTTTCTGTAATAAATAGATTTATTAAGCTTTTCTTCAAACCTTCATCAACAGTCATTGCTTGTATCTTCTACTTAGTTAGGCAGTTGTTAGAGACATGGCCAGCCTGGTTTGCCATATTTGTAGCAAATCACCTGTGCACAAGTTGATGGCTTAGAAGATTTAGAAGCTTTTCCTTTCTTCTTTCCTTTAGCCTGAGAATAAGGCCTTTTCGAAGATTTCTTCTTATAGCTATCCTTGTAATAAGACTTCTTCTGTCTAGGATAGTCCTTTTCTTTCTTATGAGATTTCTTCTTCTTATAAGAAGAATGTATGGGTGGATAACCCAACTGTTCACAGAAATCCCCAAGTATTCTCCGTTTTGTTGCCTTATTGTCTTTGAGCTGTGCTTGCAGTTTAAGCTCATTGCAGATCATCATTCCTTCTGCAGTGATAAATCCGCACAGTTCACCATAGGTAAATATACCATAAGGCAATGTACCTTCGTATTTATCTTTTATACGATCACGTACCCGCTCTGCAAATAAAGGCGGTAATCCCGAGATGAACTTATCTTTCCAGATTTCACTTGCATTATCTGACTTGGTGTATAAGGTCGATAAGAACATATCTTTATACCATTTAAAATGAGAAAGATCAGGACAACACAAATTCATCAGTTGTTCATGCATCTTATCCAGGTAGGTACTAGTGTTGCCAATGAAATGAACACCAATTGTATAGAGCAACGTATTAACTGCATCAGAAGTGTTTCTTTATTCAACACGAGGTTCCTCATTTTGGTTAGCAGCAGGATGTGTCACAACTTCTTGCTTTACCGCGCCAACAATAGGGGAAGCAAGCGCAAGAGAGTGGGTTCATCTTCGGATTACCGCCCTTATTTGCAGAGCGAGTACATGATCATATAAAAGATAAATACAAAGGTACATTGCCTTATGGTATATTTACCTAAGGTGAACTGTGCGGATTTATCACTGCAGAAGGAATGATGATCTGCAATGAGCTTAAACTACAACCACAGCTTAAAGACAATAAGGCAACAAAACGGAGAATACTTGGGGACTTCTGTGAACGCAAGAGAGTGCAAACAGCAAGCAAAACAATTGCAAGCAAATGGAATAATGAATAATTATATCAGAGTAAACAAAAGAAAGCTTACAGAAAGCTGAACTGAATTGTATTATACTGCACACTTAAATGAAATACAAAGCACACCACACTCTCAAATTGAATAATGAACAATTATATCAGAGTAAACAAAAGAAAGCTTACAGAAAGCTGAACTGAATTGTATTATATTGCACACTTGAATGAAATACAAAGCACACCACACTCTCACACTTATCTTACAAAGCACACTCTAAAGAAAATATTTTACGCTCTAAATTTTTTACATGATGCCTTAGACTACTGAATGGCATCCTTATATAGAGAAACTAAGAAGCAAAAAGCCAAAGAGGCTGGGTGCTCATTGGGCCCCATCAACACACTCTTTCAGACTTTAGCTAAATGATTCTCGACAAACTAAAGTGGAATGAGCTGTAAAACACACTAAAGCTCTTTCCAGTACAATTATTAAAAACAAACAAAATAAAGCAAATAATTAAAGTAAAGGCTGAGCTGGCTTTGGTACTTTTGTCGGCCACTTGAACAAACTTTAATTAATGGCCATGTGAAGCTTGCTCTGCTTTATTAAAGTAGATTCCTTATAAGGAAAAGATGAACTATACAGCTGTAAAGTATACTTGAATGAAAATAATTCAAGTACTGGATACAATAATCCAAAATAGCTATCTCTTTTCTGATTGCTTAGTTGTGGGGAAGAACTTCAGACTCATCAGAAGTTGAATTGTCAGAACTTGAGTCTTCCATTTGAACTAGAACTCTAAGACGAAGGTCTCTTAAAGAGTCATGAGCTGAAGCTAGAAGCCTAATTGCTTCTTGAACTCTTCTCTGCTGTTGTTGAATACTTTCAAGAGTTTCTTGACCCAGAGAAGTATTATCTTCATCTTCCCAGTAACTAGCAAATTGAACTATTAGTTCTCTTGATACAAGGGCATGATTTAGGGCATCAGCTAATGCAGTCATTCTCATACAATAAGCTCCCTGATTATGAATCCCATACAGCCTGCTATAACGCGATTCCTCTCTTCTCATAGCTGCAATATCTCTCCTATGCTGAGCTACTCTTGGACTAGACATAGCTCTAGTATTAAGGATAGCAATGGTAGAAACAGATCGATTGGAAGCAATACTGCGTGAACCATTACTAGAGTTATTCATATAAGAATAGGTTCTTTCAGCATTTCTGATCTGATTCCACTGAATTGCAGCTTGTGGATCTGGATGTCCTGGCATTTTTCCCAGTTTGTAATAATAATAATAGGGCTGTCTTGTAAGAGTTTAGAATCTGCCAATTTTGATTTAGAAAAATTTGGAATTGCAAATTCTTTTTGTTGGGAATTGGGTAATGGATCCATTTTAGGGCCTTGTTGAGAGGCTTGTAATTGATGACCAATCTTGGAACACCTTTTTCCAATTCCGCTGCATTCTCCACGTAGAACGCTGGACAGCTCCATGGGCTATAGCTTTTGCGAATAAGCCCTTTAGCAAGTAAGTCCGCAATTTCCTTCTTACAGATCTCTAGATGTCTAGGCCCCATAGCAATGGGCCAGGCCTTAGTAGGGACCATTCGATATGTAAAATCTGCCTCATAAGGCAATTAGACCTCATGCTTTTTTCTAGCCCATAATGCATTAGGTACTTCAGCACATACCTCTTAGGCCATAGAGCTCAAAAGCTCTTCGATCTTCTTTTGAACATATGCACTCATAATCTGTTCCTCAAGTTTCTTCAATTGAACTTCCTAAGATAAGGAATTAAGAAACTTTTCTTTTCTTTTAATTTGACTTTTAATTAAGTCAACTTCTTTGACAATTGGCTGAGAGATGAATTCAAAAATAATCTCCCTACCCTCCTTTTCTGTAATAATCCCATGTTCATCAATTTGCTTAATGGGATATAGCATATGGATAAACATAAAGGAGTGCCAAGAATAACGGGATGAGATAATCCCTTAACCATGATGAAAGGCAGAGGAAAACATATGCCTTTGTTACACACTATAGCATTTGAAAGCTTATATTTAATCTTCATTCGTGATCCATCTGCAATGTTGAGTACCTCAGTAGTCTTGCTATAATAGCGAGATGGAACTAAGCCTTCACTTATGCAATTTAAATCAGCACCTGAGTCAATTAGGGCTAGCGTGCGGAATGTATATTCACGGTTAACGACAATACTAACATAAGTATGCCATTTGTGGGTGACAACCTGATCAATAAGGTTTATATAATAAAGATTAGCTATTTCATCTTCATTTAGCGGATCCCTTTCACCTCTCATAAGAGATGACTCTGGCTTTTCTTCTTGTAATTCACCAGTCTCCAGCTTCCTTGTGAACTTAATAAATGAAACTTTATTTTTAAGCTCTTTAAGCTCAATTTTAATTTCATTTATCTCATGTTTTAGCTCAGAAACAGTAGGCTCACGAGACTTTAAAGTTCTTCGATGAATCTTATCCATGACATCCTTGATATCATAGGCCTTGTCTTCCCTATCAGATATCTTCTTTTCAATAGGATTATTTGAAGAAGATGGCCTTTCAGATTTATAAAGCTGCAAATAAGCTTCAATCCGTTCTCTACGCTCATTAGCGTCTGGAATCTTATCAATGAGATCTAAAATTAGATTCTCTTCACGAGTAAGAACCAATAATCCATTCATCTGATAAATAGATTTATAATAATCACAATTACCCTCACAATTATCCCTAGGGGATGGAGGTTCAGATGAATCTGATGAACTCGAACTAGAAGTGGATGCATAATCCACAGCATTGATTGTGAAATCTTTTTACTTAGAATCTGTTTCTGTAATAAACAGATTTATTAAGCTTTTCTTCAAGCCCTCATCGATAGTCATTGCTTGAATCTTCTGCTTAGTTAGGCAGTTGTTAGAGACATGGCCTGGTTTGCCACATTTGTAGCAAATCACTTGTGCAGAAGTTGATGGCTTAGAAGATCTAAAAGCTTTCTTTTTTCCTTTAGCCTGAGAATAAGGCCTTTTCGAAGATTTCTTCTTGTAGCTATCCTTGTGATAAGACTTCTTATGTCTAGGATAGTCCTTTCCTTTCTTATGAGATTTCTTCTTCTTATAAGAAGAATGTATGGGTGGATAACCCAACTGTTCACAGAAGTCCCCAAGTATTCTCCAATTTGTTGCCTTATTGTCTTTGAGCTATGCTTGTAGTTTAAGTTCATTTTAGATCATCATTCCTTCTGCAGTGATAAATCCGCACAGTTCACCATAAGGCAATGTACCTTCGTATTTATCTTTTATACGATCACGTACCTGCTCTGCAAATAAGGGCGGTAATTCGAAGATGAACTTCTCTTTCCAGATTTCACTGGCATTATCTGACCTGGTGTATAAGGTCGATAAGAACACATCTTTGTACCATTTAAAATGAGAAAGATCAGGACAACGCAAATTCATCAGTTGTTCATACGTCTTATCCAGGTAGGTACTAGTGTTGCCAATGAAATGAACACCAATTGTATAGAGCAACGTATTTACTGCATCAAAAGTGTTTCTCTGTTCAATACGAGGTTGCTCATTTTGGTTGGCAGCAGGATGTGTCACAACTTCTTGCTTTACCATGCCAAGGATTTGATCCTTACTATTCTGTGACAAATAGAAATCCCACCAACCTTTGAGTTGGCCTGTAAACCCTGAAATAAGGGCTCTAGCCACTGCGACATCATCATTATGTCTTATGCGGGATGCATTAGCGTACATCATCATGTAGTGAATAACATTCTTCACTTGATACTCTGAGTATCCATTTATGTTCCATTCAACTATGTTAGTACCGTCATACTGAACATAATTGAAACCAGGGTCTTCATACTGTAGATCAATTGGTAAAGGCCTGGGGTAGTACGCTTTCTTTGGAATACTTGATCCCTTAGGATACTTAATCCTATTTATCTGACTTAGACTGGCTGAAACATTAGCCGATTTGAACATAGCTTCAAGGTTAGAAATAAACCTTTGTTCAGTCTCTGATTCATTATCAGAGTTATCTGCAGAACTTTCAGAGGAACTGCTTTCTTCCTTTTCCTCTTTAATTAGAGGATTAAGGCTCTTTGTTTCTCCTGCTTTCTCATCGTTGCTCTAGGTACCAGGTTCTTAAATTCTGATTCCTGGTACAGACTTCCTAGCAGCACTGGGTTTAATCCCAACTGAAGATAATCTTTTGACAAGTTCATCTACTATTTCAGCAGATGTCTCTTTGAACGTATCTTTGCTCAGATTGAGATCAAGTCATTTAGACTTCATGGGTTTGAATAAAACCCTATCAACAGGAGCTGCTTTTATAGAAGTTCTTGGCGGTATGTATTCAGGAGCTTTTAGTTCTGAAACTTGTGCCTCTATTCTATTCAGTTGATTGCCCAACGAATTAAGAGTATAATTCGTAAAATTGTTCTGCTGAAAAATTTCTTCAAGCTTCCTTTCCCCCTCCCCCCCCTTTAAAAGGAGCTCCAGTAAATTCTTTTTCTTTATCTATTTTTATTTGGAGGTCCACTAAGGGTGGATGAATGCTCTTGATAGGCTTGCCTTTAGTTGTCCAGTACAGCTTATAAGCTGTATCAAGAGTATTCAGAAATTTTGCGGAGGAAAAATCAGGAAACCTTTTTCCTTGGGCTGAAAATAAGCCCTCAAGAAATTCTGGAAATAGTTTATTTCCATAGATGGCTACATAAGCCTTATGTAGACTTCGATACTTTGCTTGTTCCTGCTCCGAGAAATGCACTAAGAACCATTTGTCAAATGGGCTTTCTTCTCGAGTTATAACTGCGAGCTGAAAACCAACAATTGACAAATGGCTGTGAAACCCGGGCGTCTTGGTTTATATGTATATATTTATGTATATATACATATATGTATGTAAATATACATATATATACATACATATATCTATATATGCATATATATGTATATATACATACATATATGTATATACATATTTATATATATACATACATTCATGTATTTAAAAATGATTAAAAATAAATATTAGGTATTTAATATGATATGAAAACTTAAAGAGTTTTGTTCTTAATTTGCTTTTACATATAAAACTTTATTTGGACAAATAAAGTAAAAAAGTAGAAATAAGAAATAAATTAATAAATAAATATGATAATATTTTTGATGCATTTTAATTTCTTAATAAATAAATATGATAGATAATATTTTTGATGCATTTTAATTTCTTCCATTCTTTTCTTTCATTGAATTTTATAATTAATAGTGTAAATTTTTATATTACTAGACGAAGAGACTGGTTTAAAAATCCATTAAATTAGTGATAATAATCATTTATGCAAAATACCTAATAATTTTACATTTATTTAAGTTTTAGAATAATATTTATACATCTTTATTATACAACTTATAAATTAATTTAAAAAATTGATTTTAACTTTAAGATAATTATTAAATTCCTCAATACTAATAAAAAAATTTTGTTTTATTAATTAAATCAATATGAGTTTTTTCATTCCTAAATAAAATATAATATTTTCCCTTTCTATCAATAATTTCAAGAATTTCAAATTAAACCCACATAATTAATTATTCAAAACTACAGAAAATAATTAAAATTTCAATATATTTATATTATTTTTCAAATACTAAATTAATAGTAACTCAAAACGCAAATTATTTCTAACCCATCTATATCAAAACTACACAATTTTCAAATTGCATATATCCAATATTAAAAAGAACAACAAAAATAGATAAATAGAAAATTTACATTTAATAGTTTTTTTAAATAGATAAATAGAAAATTTACATTTAATAGTTTTTTTACTATAAATGGTAGAAAATTCTTCAAAATTAATACATCTATCTCATTCAAATACAAGATACTAATAATTTTTACATAATTCTATATATAACGTTGTTTTTTAAGGAAAATAAAAGTAGATTAATTTTTTTTTAAAATAATAAGGGTAAAATAATTAGAGGGCTTCTAGAATATTCCAGAGGTAATTTATCCTAATTAATTTAAAACCATTAGATCATGTAAATTTAATTATAGCCATTAGATCTAGTAATTAGTTACTTATTTAAGCAATATTTTAATTATGGAGACTTACTCTGTAACTTTCTTAATAAGTTATTATCTCTAATAAATAAATTTTTTTGTTCTTCTAACCAATCTTATTTATTTTTAATATGTGAATTAAATTTTAATTCGTTAATTTTTACTATCATTATATATATATATCACTTTTTATGATATATTATGAATTATATATATATATATATATATATATATATATATATATATATATATATATATATATATATATATATATATATATATATATATATATATATATATATATATATATATATATATATATATATATATATATATATATATATATATTAGTATGTTAATAAAAAAAAATTTTATTAAACTTATCATTATTAATTGGTTTTCAATAAATTTCTGATTAATTGCACTACAATACAATTAAAAGTTAATTCTAAAATTTTTAAATTGGTAAAGTGACAAAAAAATTGTGCAAACACTCTCTTATTTAAGTTAAATTGTGATTACTAAAAATATAATGTTATTGTATTGCCCCTACTTTAAATAATGATATTACTAAATTACTCTTACTAATTTTATTATTTATAATTAAAAAAAAAATTATATATATAAAAGGTTGAAAGTGCAATAGATAATTTTAATAACTTTTAATTACACTCTTTGTTTTGCAAATATTTTTTATAAAATTTTATGATTAAGATTAATAATTATAGTTTTATCAATGATAAGGAATAATACAATCATAAAATTTAAGAAAAAAATTTATTAATCTATTTTGTTCAAATTATAGTTGATTAGTGTCAATTAGAAAAATATTAAAAGTAAAAAATAATGCATAAAATAACATATGATTTTATATGAAATTACATATTTATATTATAAAATTATAGATTTTATTAAAAAAATTTCAGTACAATACTAATTTTTAAGTGCATTTTAAATATTTTTTGCAGGTATTTTTATATATTTTCTTTAATTTTAATTTGATTAAAATACATATAAAATTAAAGTGTTCATAAAGTGAAATTAATAGTTACAACTTGAATAACATATTATATTTTACCTATTAATAACCTATTATAGTAAGTTAAAAGAAGTGAGATAAATTATCTCTGAAATATCATAGAATTAGCCAAATAATTAACATAAGTGATAAAATAAGGAGAATGAGTGCCAAAAACCATTTGCAAAGTACAATATAACAAATAAAAATAAAATTATAAAAATATACAGGTACAATATAAATAAATAAAAATATACAGGTGTCCAATATAACAAAAATAAAATTATAAAGATTTTATAATATATATTCTAATTAATTCTAGAAGATCCTTTTGATATTTTTTCATACCTCACATGCAATTTAATTTCATAATTTTAATTAATACAATTGAATTCTTTTCGATAATTATTTTCTATTATGTAATTCATATATCATTATTATACCCTTGTAAAATAATTATAAATTATTTTAAAATTTATTTTTATAATTATTTCTATAACTAAATTAATATTTTTACAAACTTAATTTTTTCTAAAAAATACTAAATGTAATAATTTATTACATTTAAAAATTAATGTCGAATTAGTATTTATATATCTATATATTCAAAATTTGACTAAAAAACAACTTTGCTTAGTATTTTATTATATAAATCTAATTTTCAACGATATAACACAAATAAGTATGAAAACAACCTCAATTCTTGATGAAAGAAAAGCAAATAAAACTTACCCAAAAAAAAAAACAAAAAAACAAAAGTTGTACAGAGAACTGACCAGTAAAGAAGAATGGCTGTGTCGAGACTTTAGTTGCCGATCTTCCAATCCAAGCGAAACAAAATCCGGTAGACAATTTATGGAGAAACAGAAGAACAATGAAAATATAATTGAGGAATGAGAACTGATTAATTATATCAATGAAAAGACCGAAATTGAATAATGAGTATCCGATCAATAAGGTGAAATAAAGAAACTAAGATTCAATGTATGAATACAGTATCAAAAGAAGAAAAGCAACCAAAACTTTTCAGAATAAAGTAGTCATCATTCTAAAGGGAGACAACATCACTTTTACAAAAGAAGAATTAATGAGAAATTGCCATATCTATATTGTATGAAAAAGGGGAAGCATATTTATATAAAAATTTTTCATCAAAATCTTTTTAATTGTGTATTTATGATGAATAATATAATTATTTATTAATTAAATAATATAATTATTTAATTATATTTAATTTAAATAATAAATGATAAATTCAATTAGAATAATAAAATAATTATATTTAATATCTAATTGTAATTAATTTAATTAAGAAAATATGAATTCAATTAGAATAAGAAAATAAGAAAATAATTATTATTTAATATATAATTAATAATATTTAATATCTAATTATAATTAACTTAAATAAGAAAAATAATAAATTCAATTAAAATAATAAAATAATTATATTTAATATCTAATTATATTTAATTTAAATAGGGAAAGATGGATTCAATTATAATGAGAAAAGAATAAAACAATTATTATTTAATATATAATTAATTATATTTAATTTCAATAAGAAAAATAATGAATTCAATTAGAATAAAAAAAGAATAAAACAATTATTATTTAATATATAGTAAATTATATTTAATTCAAATAAAAAAGAATTCAATTAGAATAATTTATATTTTTTAATTTTTTTTAAATATTTAGAAGTTAGAGAAATTCTTTTGATTTTAATTATTTGAATATTAACAAGTTAGAAAAATTTTAATTTGACTTTTATTTTGTAAATTATTAATTTGTCTCATTATAAATTAGTTATTTTAACCATTAGTAATAACTTGTAAATTAAAAAAATTACTTTTGGTTCTATAAGAAGACACAGCAGAAAAAAAAGATGCACTAATTAAGAATTCATTTAACAATAATGAGCAAAATTATTTTTTCAAATATTTAAAAGTTAGAGAAATTTTTTTAACTTTGATTATTCGAATATTAACAAGTTAGAAATTCTAATTTGACTTTTATTTTGTAAATTATTGCTTTGTCCCATTATAAATTTAAAATTAGTTGTTTTAACTATTAAAAATAATTTGTAAATTAGAAAAATTACTTTTAGCTCTATAAGAAACGCAACAGAAAAAAAATACATTAATTGAGAGTTTATTTAATAACAATGAGTAAAATCCTATTATTTTATTATCAAATGTCAAAATTTCTATTTATAATTGTATATTGTTTAAAAAAATTAATTTGTTTGTGATTTTATAAACATTTAATTTTACTTAAAATTTTTATTATAGAAGAGATTAATTATTCATTCTTAAAAATTAATTAAATAGGAAATCAAAATTACAAAATTTTTAATTTAATAATTATATATTACTGTTATCATTTGTAACATCTGATTTAAAATATTTATAAGTATTCATGTGATATAACAATTAATAGATTCTTTTGGGCTTATAATATAATACAATATCACGTAATAAATCAATTGCATACAACTAATGTTGAATTAAGATTGATATTAAATTTGTTAAAGCACATTCGAAAGATTATTATTGATTTTCTGAAAGAATAAAAATTAAGCTATAATTTGTCCAAAAAGATCAAAGTTTATTAAAATTAATAAAAGCATACAACCCACATTTAAATTATGAGAAAATAATAGATATACTAAATATTAACATGAAAATTGACCTATAATTAATAAGTAGTCAACATAATAATAACAAAATAAATTAGAAAATTATAATAAAACGTATCTATCATTTTTTTTCTCTAACATATTGTTAAATATAAAAATATCATTTAAAATTGTAATAAATGTTTTATTTAATAAATATGCTTGAGTCTTCTTTTAATATTATATATGTATTGATTTTTAAAATACATTCATATATTTGTAGGGAATCTATAATTATTTTATGTCATTATTTTAATTATATTAAATATGCACAATTATATAATTTAGATAATATTTATTGTGTATAATTATATTTTCTTTGAATTTTTATATTTTTTATATGAATATTTAACTTAATTTGAATTAAACAACTAAAGCGAATTTAATAATCAAGTTATATAAATATTACTTTATGATAATCTTAAAAGTCAACTAATAAAATTTCAGACTTATGATATTTTTTTAAAAAGTTTTATACCATTTTATACTTAATTAAGTAACAAAACACTTAGTGATTAAAATTTTAATAAGGAAAAAGTAAAAATTTAAAATAAATATTTATATAAATGAATTCTTTCTTTCCACTATTTTAGGCTACATAGCTCTAAAATCTTTAAATAATGTAAAATGAGTTTTTTATATGTCCTAAACTCTCTATAAAAGAGCCAATAAAAAAAAATTCAATGAATTCTTTATCATTTAAATTTAAAGTAGAGAGTTAGATTGACTTTTCATATCTAGAAGGCCAATCTAACTTTATATTTAGAATATAATTTTACAGCTTTCTAAGTTGCTATCAAGAAGAGAACATGGTCAGCCCTTGCTGCAGAAGCTAAATCTTTAATCTTGGCCATGAATCATGCTAAAATAGCAGGTTTTAAGAACTTGATCTGTGAGTCTGATTGTAAAAATCTAGTAGATGCATTTTTTGTTCCTGTTGAAACTAGACCTTGGGAGACTAGGTCTATTCTTTCTGCAGCTCAAGAGTTATTAGTTAATTTTGAAACTTCAAATTATTATTATTATTTTTTTATCAGGAGGTCTGCTAACAGACTTGCAGATTGGGTAGCACAATCAATATTTTATAGGTACTTATCTCCTGTATGGAGCTCTGTTCAGCTTCTAAGGCTTCAAAGGTTGTTATGCTTGGATTTATTTTTCCAGTAATGAAATCAGATGTTATTTGGCCAAAAAAAAAAAAAAAAAATCTATGCATTCTATTTATGAATTCTCATAAAATAAGAAGAGGGAAATGTAAAATGAAAAGAACAGAACGGGAAAAAAATTAAAATCATTAATGTTTTAAAAAATGCAAATTTAAAATTTAAAAAGTCTATTGAATTTAAAAAAAAAAAAAAACACTCTTCATGTTTAAAAATTGATTAAAATTCTTTTTATTTATATAAAAATACTGTTTAAAATAAAAAAACGGAGCTATCCTCCCCTTCCTTTACCCAGTTTTCTTTGATGTCAATCCAACCAATAGAGCGGTAAGCTTCCAAATCTCCTTCCTTCAGGCGGGTGAGCCTTCGCTTCTCAAACCTAGCCCGGGATTCTTGTTAAAAGACTATAAGCTTTGAGCTAGCTTAAGAATAAAGACAAGTATAACTTAACGAAAATGCCGGCCTTCATATGCTCACCGTAAGAAAAGGGAGAAAGATCTATGGGAGATACTCTAAATTAGTTTATATATATGTACACCACAAACTAAAAAGTTGAGAGTGAAATAAAAATTTAGAGAGAAAATAAAAAGAAAATATTCAAACAAATCTCAGTACAAACAACACAATATCTCAATTGCTTCAAATTAACATTTATGTGAACTTGGGTTTTCGAAATGAAATATTGTCTAAAAAAATCAACGAGCCTAATAATAAAATATTTGTCTATATAAGTATTAATTTATTATAATAATCATCCATTTAAATTTATTTATATAAATAATTAATTTTTAATTGGAAGAGAATAATAATTGAAACTGTCAAAGGCCATGTGAATATATATAATAATAATAGCATCTAACTTTCTTTTATAAAAGGTGGCAAAAGAAAAAGAAAAGATAAAAGCGGCGCTTGGGGGTCTGTGCGCCTTTTTTTTTTTTTTTTTTTTTTTTTATTGGCCCCTTAAAATTGTTTTTCAAAACTGAAGCATTGGAATTCTCTATTGAATAGCTTTGAGTTTCAACTCAAACTACAGAAACTACATGTACGTATAATTTTAGATAAATTATTATGTGTTTATTTAATTTTTGAAATTTATTTTAATTAAATAGTTATTCATTAAAAATAAATAAAATAGTCCATCAGATTTATCTTTATTAACAAAATATTTTTTCATAAAAAATAATTAAAATTTTTCATTAATTGGGTAATAAAACTAAAATACCGCCATATATATAAGGTGGTCTTCAAACCATTTGAATTTTAATGACTCTCTCTTTCCTGTACGGTGCTTTGCATGGCTTGTCCAACATAAAATTATTAATTAATTATTTATTAAATTAATTAAATATTATAAATTGTATTACATGAATTTTCGTTTCTTGATATCGCTTTTATTATTATATTATTTTTGTGTCATTTTAATTGTGATTAATTTTATTACCAAATACATTCTATTATTATTATTATATATATGAGTTTACGTGTCCTATTACATTGTCATTCTTAACATAGTACCACAATTTGAATTTCTGTATGGGTAAAAACTCTTAATAATCATTAATCTTAGATATCATTTGATATATTTCTTGAGAAATTATTTTTTAAAAAATAAATTTTTTAAAAGATAATTATATATTTAGTTTTCATTTAATATTTTTATAAATATAATTTTTTTTACTTAATAATATAAAGGCAATAATCACTAATCTCATTTATTCAATATTATTTAATAAAGATAAAAATATTAATTTATACCTATTTTAATTAAAAAAATTCAATTTATTTAGTCACTTTTTATGAAAATTATTTTCCTCAAGGGGACCTTATTTTCGGAAAAAGTTCATTCAATAATAGCTTAACTCCCAACAAATTTTGGAATTACTATTTATATTCTGATGCTACATCACTTATATACCAGCTACCGTTACTAATTAACCAGACGAAATGGTAAACACGAGCAACCTAAAACCGCAAAAAAACTGCCCTTAAGAACATAATCAAAAAAGACTTGAGAGATGGGCCCTTTTTTTTTTTAATTTTTTTTTTAAAATTCAAAGACTCGACTTTCGATGTGAAAAGACAATCTACAGGAAATTAGTTTCTTGTAAAAATTTTTTTTGTCACATTAAGGGGTAATTTTGTCACAATAAAATATTAGTGATAAATTTAATTTGTCATTAACTTTGTCATAATAAATTTGTCTTAATAAATCTCTTGTAATAAAATTTTATTTCTTCACAATATAGTTAATTTATTATGATAAATGAGTTTATCACATAAAGTAATATATAATGATGAAATATTTGCCTCAATAAATTATTATTTTGTCACAACTGATAATATTTATCACCACAAAATAAATTTATTGCCACTAAAATTTTACTTTGTGACAAATAATATTCCATCGCAATTATAAACACTGACAAAGTTTGTTCTCTCACCTTACTTGTAATTTATGTGACGGAATTAATTTTTTTATCATAATAATAAATAGTGACAAATTATATGTTGGCAAGATAAATCAATATTCTTTTTAAAAGTAAAAGTTCGCTCATTTAATATTAAAAAAATATTAATTTTAATTAATATTAATGTTTTTTTTTTATAATCACATACTACTCATTATGAGATATCAAAGAGGTATTTTCTAAATAAAAAATAAAGAATAAATTGTTATTCATATAAGAAATTATTTTGTACAATTTAATATTTACATTGAATCAAACAACAAATAATGTACAAATTATTTACCCTAATGGAAAAAATTTATTAGCTACTAAAAAAATAAGTGATTTTAAATTTTTAAACATTAAAAAAGAAAATAAGAGAAACTTAGAATATTTATTGGCATAAGAAGAGAAAACCTGTAAATGTACCTGGTGATGATATATTTCAATCTACATAACCAAAAAATTAAAATAAAAACACAAATTAAAATTATAGAAAATAAAAATAATAAAAATTGATCAAACATTAAAGTTACCCCTTTTTTCTGAGTGAAGAATGATCAAACTTGACTATTCACTACAATAAGTAGGTGAAATTTGTTGATTGCTTGGTGAGATTTCTTATCATCAATGACAATAGTGGTCATTGGCCTTTATAGATTGAACAGTCTGAGACCAAAGGAATAAGAGAGATGTGTCAACAGTTTAAAGAATTTTTAAAAAAATTAAAAAGTAAAATTTTTTTGTGAAATTGTAGTTGTCTTATAGGATTCACAGGAAAGAGTGAATAGACTGCAATGGCAATTGTTTATCAAATTCAGAAAGAACTATTGAAAAGAAAACTAGAAACGTGAGAGGAGATAGGGGAGGCGGCAGCTATAGAGAAATAAGAACGTGGATGAGGGTTTTCTATTTTATAAAGTAACTTTAGTCCAAAACGACATAGTATGGATTTAAAAAATTTAATAACCTAGCAATCAAAACTACGTGGTTATCCTTACTACTAAATTATTCTACTTCAAGAGTTATTATTTCTCTTAAAAAAAATTATTATTTTAATTATTATTATATTTTATGTAATGTTAGTTTTTTCATTAGTTATTTTATTAATGTGAGTACATCACCCATAATAAATATTTACTGAAGTATAATAAATAAAATCAAATATTAGTAACATACGTATTAAATATAACTTAGAAAACTATATAATTGTAAGAAGAATTTACTTGTAATTAAATATATAATTCTAAGTGATTTTAAAAATTAGGTTATTGTGAATTTGAAGTTAATTAGTCACATCAATTATAACATTGTACAGCTCAAATATATAGATAGTGACATAGTACTAAATTCATATTTCTTTTGCATAATTTTTTTTTTTTATATTCCATACCTTAGCAAATACACATTTTAATAAATACAAATCTATTAATTAAAAGTTAAAATATATATGTTAATGCAAATTGCAATTAATATTATAAATAACTTATTAAAATAACTACAGTGGAATTTTCAAAATTCTTACTTGAATTTAATACAAATTTATATGTTAAACATATACATATACGCGGGTTGCTATATCATGGACCCGAGTCCATGTTGTATTATGGACTCGGGTCCATGTTGCAAAATATTAATTATTAAATGCATCAAAAGAATTTTAAAATTGTTAATTGATTTAATTGGTTAACATAATAAATAAATATATCTGAGGTAGTGGGTTTGAATTCCAGTCAGCAATTTTGTTTGTTTTTTATATATTCTTAATTTTTTTTTCTTTTTAAGTTATTCTTTTTTTTTTCTTTTTTTATTTGTAATATTTTCAATTAAAATTATATTAATGATTGAATTTTTTTATTTGTTTAATTGTTCTAATCAAATTTATATTAATTTCTATAAGAAAAAAATTACATTAATAATTGAATTTTTTTATAAATATTTATTTATTTATTTCTATGAAATTATCAGTTTGATTTCTTATTTTATGTTAAATTTGATAAAACTAATAAAGTTATTAAATATTGTTTTATATTTTTTAGGTAAATTATTAATGCGTCAAATAAAATTTACTTTCTATAAATTTATATAAAATTAATTTAATTAATAATTTATATTATTATTTTTTAAAATTAATTATAAATTAATATTTTTATTTTTTATGATATTAAAATTTTATTGTAATATTTATACTATTAAAATAATATCTAACATTTTTATGGTTAGAAACTAATCTATTAAAGTTCATAGATCATATAGGATAAGTTTATTAATTATATATAAAGCATAGATTCATAACATATAAAACATAAACTCATCACTTTTAAAAAATATATTTTATTTTCTTACTAGTATAACTGATGAATCTATAGTTTACAAATGATAAATTTACACCATAAATTTAATGAATTTATAAGTAATATTTAATAAATTTATTGTTTACATTGCTTTGAATTCCATTCGATTTAGGTAACAGAGCTAATTGTTGATTAATAGAAAAAATAGATAATTTAGTATTGATTTATAATAATGAATATGACAGTAAAAAATAATGAATCTGCATGTGATATATAATGAACCTAAACGTTATATCTAATGAACCTGATAGTTATATGCAATAAACTTAAATTTTAAATCTAATAAACCTTATAATTATATGTGAAATATTAAAGAATGAAAATTATAAATATGATGAATGAATAAAATTAAATTATAAAATAATTAAATCATGAATTTAACTGTAAAAGATAATGAATCTGTATATGATATATGATGAATTTGAACGTTATATCTAATGAATTTAGTAGTTATATGTGATAAACTTAAACTTTAAATCTAATAAATCTGATAATTTAAAACTTAATACGAATTTACAATTTACAAATGATAAATCTACACTATACATTTGATAAATTTATAAGTAATACTTAATGAACATGTTGCTTATCTTACTTTGAATTATACTCGATCTAGGTAATAGAGTTAGTTGTTGGTTAATAAAAAAAATGGATAATTTAATATTAATTTATAATCATGAATCTGACAATAAAAGATAATGAATATGCATATGATATATGATGAATTTAAACGTTATATCTAATGAACCTAAACTTTAAATATAATAAACCTCATAATTATATGTGAAATATTAAAAAATGAAAATTATAAATTTGAGGAATGAATAAAATTAAATTATAGAATAATTAAATCATGAATATGATAGTAAAAGATAATAAATCTGCATGTGATATATGATAAACCTGAACGTTATATCTAATGAATTTGATGGTTACTTATGATGAATCTAAATTTTAAATCTAATAAACTTAATAATTTAAAATTTAATATGAATTCACAGTTTACAAATAATGAACATACATTATATGTTTGATAAATTTATAAGCAATACTTAATGAACATGTCGCTTATAAGTAGTGAACATTATTATTATATAAATTATATTTGACGATAAATTTTTAATGAATTTATTATTATTTAAAAAAAGATTTGATTTTTGAAATTTATTGTCATAAAAAAAATAAATATGATATTTATCTTTTTGTTAAATTATCCTTAAAAACATTTAAAAAAAATTACCCATAAAAATGTTAAAATTTGTAAATAAAAATTACATTGAAAAATTAATGATATTAAAATTAATTATCATTATAAGAATCAAATAAAAAAAAATCCAACTATTAATATAATTATTTTTCTTATAAAAATTAATATAAACTTAATTAAAACAATTAAACAAATAAAAAAAACTCAAATATTAATATAATTTTTTTCTTGGATAAATAAAATAAAATAAATATAATTTTAATTGTAAATATTACAAACAAATAAAAAAAGGCAAACAAGAAAAGAATTATGCCTAGGAATCGGACCTAAGCAACTTTAAGAGAAAGTTATGTCAGCATATTTACAATCTATACCAAGTAGATTTTTTAATATTTTTGCTACATATATTATACTTAATATGTAAACTGGGACAATAATACATCATCGTCTCAGGTCCATGATATAATTTGCCTATATATGCAATGCATCAACTAGTTATAATGTATTGGACATCTATTAGTTAAAAATTTAAATATATAAAATATTACATTATTTTACATTATTATCATAATTTTCAAATTCTATTCGACTTTCAAATCGATATATAGGCATAGAGTCACACAAGAGATTTAACTTTGGTCAAACTGATAGTTGAACCAAAAGTAATTAAAGTAGTACATTATAATAGACAATACATATAATATGTGAAATATAAATTTAATAGCATAATTAAAATGAATTTAATTACAACTGACAAATAATGTAAAAATAATTTAAAATTCAAGATAGCAATAGAATAAATAGGTAATAAGAATTTCAATTTTTTTTTAATTTTAATGAAAATTTTACTACTTAAAAAATTAAATTTATTTTACAGTATATTTAAAATTTAAATTCAATCTATTTATTCAGTTTTGTTAGCATTGAAAAAACATATATAAATGTTTTGTGAAAAATTTGATTAGATGTGATATACATTTCAAAGGTGAAGGGACCGATTTCCACAATTTTTAAATGATACTTTAATTTTTATTATTTTAATAAATATAATTTGTTTACTTTGGATTAAAAAAATGTGATTTGCTTCCTTTGAATTAGAAAATAATAAATCAATAATATATAGAGAGGGCTTGCTCATATTTATTTATAATTAGCCTATATATGTTTCAATTCATTGAGAAATTCGTATTGCAATATATATATATATATATATATATATATATATATATATATATATATATATATATATATATATATATATATATATATATATATATATATATATATATATATATATATATATATATATCAGTTTATCTATATATTAGATTTTTTTCGATATTGTTATCTTCAAAAGAGATTAGAAAATAAAAATATGTAATATAGAAGACCTTTATTTAATATGTATTTATTATGTTCTGTGACAAACTTTTGGTCACAATATTCAAAAATAGAGCATGAAAAAAATATTTCATGACATAATACATTTAATGAAAATATTTATAAGGAGAAAATTAGTTTTACTGCATATATATTATTTATTGTGACAAAAAGTTTTAGTGACCAATTATTTTTGTCATAACAAGTAATTAAAGATTTAACGACAAAATTATGTGACAATTTTTTTTGTCATTATATACCTTGTATCTCCATTTATTGTGACAAAATATTTTGACAAAATTATTTTTTGACACTATTTTGCATCTTTTTACACGCCTAATGATCAAATTTAATTTCGTCACAATAAGGACATTTTGTGTGATGAAATTTACTTTGTCACTATGAATCTTGTTGCAAGAGCTCAAATTTCTTGTAGTGACTTGAATGAATGTTGTAACAAGAACTCATGATAAGTGTCTACATGATTATTATCCTTACTCTAATACCATTAAATATCACACCCATCTCTCTACCACCAGAGATAGGCATGACCCACTACAATAAAATTGGGTTTTAAGGACGAAAAAATTCCAACCCTAAAAGTCAAACTTTCATTGCCAAAAATATTTGAGGGCAAAAAAGTTTTGTCGCTGAAACATTGTCGCCAAAGATAGAAGTGGACAAAATTATCATTTTGTCCTTGAAAGGTTACTTATATGTGACGAAATGACTTTTCATCCCTAAATGATAAAATAATAGTCGATGAAAATTTTATCTTTAAAAGGTCAAAAAAAAGGTTATTGTTGAGGTGCAATCGTCGCTGATTAATCATTTTTAGTGATAAA
Source organism: Reutealis trisperma (assembly GCA_947687605.1). Classification (NCBI taxonomy): domain Eukaryota; kingdom Viridiplantae; phylum Streptophyta; class Magnoliopsida; order Malpighiales; family Euphorbiaceae; genus Reutealis; species Reutealis trisperma. Next base: position 23,812 of record CANTUT010001527.1, read on the forward strand.
AACTTGTTTAGTCGCATATAATAACTTTTTAAAGATAAATTTTGTTTCATCCTTCATAATTTTAGGTGACAATTTTGCCTGTTTTGTAGCAAAAAATGTTTAACTATAAGCAACGATTTTGCCTATTTGGTTGCTAAAATTCAAAGTCTTATGTAATCTTGGTTGGACTTTAGGCGATGAAATTTACAAAATATATTGTTGCCAAAAATATTTTGTACCTTTTTTTTTTTTTAACTGAATTACTTATTAATGAATAATTGGTTTGTATTATTATTATTATTGTTTGTTTTTCTTATCTTACATTGATTACTTCCATACAATCATTGAAACTAAAAAAAAAAAAAAAAAAAGTGGAACTCAAATCACATTGCAAAAGTGAAATAGAAAATGATAAATTAAATAACATAATGATATAAATATAATAATTGTTTTGATAAAGTATTCAATAGTCATAATATTTTCATCAAGTTTTGCCCCCAAATAATAATTAGTTACACCCTTAAATGTTCTCGAAGAGTTAGATCAGTGTATCTAGAGGATTGATACCAAAAATTGATATGCACAAAATGTACCTTTGTAGAACTTTTGTACCAAAAAAATCGTAGGTGCTATACCAAAAAATCTTTACAAAATACCCACCGGTTTATTTGTCCGTATAAAATCCGCAATGTACAAATGCTCATTGGTTAGATTATATAATAATAAAAAAGAAAATTAAAAAGAAGTATGAGATTACCAAGCAGCTAATTTTAATTAACTGAGTCAAGTGAAAGAGCAAATATCCAATAGTGTGAAGGAAGAAAAAATTGAAGGAATAGCAAAAGCACTATATGAAACTCAACTTCCATACATAGTTATAAAATTGGATTTTTCATATTGGATATTAAATGAAAGTATATAACAATCCAATAGAATATAAAGTTATGATAGTTAAACTGCATAAAAGAAGCAGCCTTAAACTAAGTAAATACTAAAGTAAATGTAAAAAAGTAAATCAACTTGCTTGATAGTCCATATTAATAAGTAATATAATAATAGAAAATAACACAAAAATAAGTGTCAATACACAATTACCATGAGTTAATGTATAATACTTATTAAGCAGTAGTAATCCATCAAATTGGCAACCGAAATAAAACCTAATAGATAAAATCGCATAAAACTTTCCATATCCATTCATTATAAGTTACTGTAGTTATTACTTCAGTTTTTTGATATAGGAAAAAAAAACATACCTAATGATATAATCATGGGCAACAAAAAACATCACCAACCACCATCAAACTTGTATCCGAGGTACACTTCCATTATAAATATGATTAACTTAAATAAACTGTTAAGCATTTATGAAACACAACACTAATAAACATATTAACCATTTGTGCCTTACTAGAGTGCAGGGGTGGGTGGATGGCTTCTTGCTCCAAGTAAGCTTTCAATTAACTTTGCTTGCTGTTCTAATTGGGTCTTTAAATCAGTATAAAGACTCCTCAAATCACTACATTCAGTTTGAGATTCCTTCAAAGACTCCTCAAGTTCTTGAATCCTTGAATTAGAAGTCATTGCTCTTTTAGGCTTTGGTCCATATCCCAAACCTTTAATGTATCCCAAACCTTTAATGTATCCCAGTCCAATGCCAAGAACTTTATCACAAATCTCATTAGCAGTTTAAGGGGTACCATCTAATGTTGATTCTTCCATCAGTGTTTGCATCTCATTCTTGTAAATCAAATGGAATAAAAAATAGCATTTAAGTGATCAAAAGAGCAACATCATTAAAATTATTGCATAAATTTCATATATGAATAACATGATTATGAAAATATCTGAAATTATTTCTGTCTTTAGCTAGTTTTACACATTTGAGTAAGTTTCAGTCAACCTTCATGTAAATTAAGTGAAATATTGCATTACAATTTAAGAAATAATAAAAAGTAATAATTATAATGATTGAAAAACTTACAAAATTTTCTTCTGCCTCTCCACATGTCCAGCCTTTTCCTTCTTTATAATGAGTGCATTTAAAGAAAGCAAACAGGTCACATTCTTCCCCATTGAGTTCCTTTTGCTCCTACATTAATAAATTTAATTAGTGCACCTGTAATGATGTCAATATTATAATTACTATTCTCATATTAAATGTATACAATTTCATGTCAGACAGTAACAAAAGCTATTGAGTCTTAGTTGTGGAAGATTTTCAGCTTTGACTGATTGTTGGCATTTTTTTTGCACCTTGCCTACAAAGTTCACCAAGAACAATGAAGACAATATCATTCTAAAGAGACATATTACAATAATGAAGATAATATTGAATATAATTAAAACTCAAATAAATATCAAACCTTAATTTTTGGATCAAACCAATAAATGCGAAGATCATTCCAATCTTCTTTTGTAGCATAATTTCTTGGCTTATTCCTACAAGCTTCCTCAACATTAGCAAACTTTAGAAACCTGTGATGCCACTTATAGCTGCAATCCCTGCTTCAACGCTTTAATATATCATCAACTCTTCTTAATACATCTTTATCACTTTGATTAACAAGATCAATTTGCATCTGAAAAATCATTAATGTCAAGTAGGAAAAACAAAATTAATGCCAATGGAAAGGAAATATGAGATGCGCATAAAGATGAGAATAAGAAATATTTTTTTAACAAACACTTGTTTACTTACATCAAGCGAGCATAAGCAATATTTTTGTCTAATTCAGTAAGCTTTGTCCATCTTGTTGGCATTCACATAAATTCCCTAGAAATCATCCCAAGTTCACTAGATAATTTAGTAGATTGTACCCTATCAACAAGCCTACCAAGGTCAAGTGAAATTTCAACTAGCAATTTCTTTCCCATAGTTTTGTTTAATGCTGCCAGTCCTTTGCCTCGTATAGGACCCCTAACATTCCTAGTTGGAATGTCATCTACATTTTAAAAATAAATGATATTCAACATTTAGTACATGTATAACAAAACATTAGAATCCAATTTTATCATTAGATAATAGTTGCTTTCATTTCTCAAATAATCCATCTAATATATTGGAAAAAATAATTTAATAGAAAAAGAATTGAACTTACATTTGACCACTTTAGGCAACTAACAAGCTAAAATATTATTATACTTTGTTAATAGCAGAAAATGCTAATAGCTGCTTCTTCAAGCTAGTTTTTTGCATTATAAAATTTGTTGTAGGTACCTACAAAATTGACAAATCTTTCCTTAAAATTATTATATATTATCTTATAATGTGATAGCAATTCAAATTTATCAAACATGAAAGAAAACTATTGGGCTGACCTCCATTAGACATTGAAGAGCAAAAAAAGTGTATCCAATGTCACTATAATCTACAAATAGATAACTAGATAACAAAAGGGGAATAAATAATGTTTTGGTAATATGTATCAAATATTATTAGAAAACAATCAATTGAATAAATGTTATTTTTAGTTTGAAATTAAAATCTTTCTTCCATTCTAGCATAAAAGAAATAATAATAGTAAAATTAACAAAATGATCTGCATACACTTAGACATATATTCTATTAATTTGTAAGCAGCTTGACATAAATGATTACTAAACTAAGACCCAAGTGCAGATCTTGAAATCCCTTTGGCAGGAAGATTACACTAGAATCCGTCTGGAGGAAGCATAAGTTTAACATCCATCTGATAAGAGTATAAATATGTCATTCCTCTCACGGGAGAAATAAATCTATCATCCCTCAATTGAGAGAAATAAATCTATCATTTCTCAAGTAGGAGAAATAAATTTGTCATCCTTTTGGCAAGAGAATACACACCAACATAATATGTTTACGTAGCCACAATGACAAAACCCTTGATATATGCCCCAAAGACTAACTCATCACATGATGTCTAATATTGTCCTAGAGTTACCAATATATACATATATTGAAAATAAATTATACAAGAAAATATTCAAACCATTAATTACCCAAAAAAAATCCATCTTTAAAGATGTCTTGAGAATCGTAGGAATGATATTGAAACCTTTAGTAGGATCAATTGAAGATCATGTCTAAACCCTAAGTCACCTTAGTATGCTGCTGGCCATAACAACATTATCTCACCTTAATTCCTTGAAAGAATCATGAATTGAAGTTTTAGTTTGTTTCTCTATTTCCTAATTGCTGCTATTTTTATTTTTTATTCATATTTTATGTATTATTTATAAGTCCTCCATGAATCTACTATTTATATTAAATATCCATGGTTTATTGATGTTCTTCACCTTTACTCATCATACATGGTTTTCTCAGAATAATTTCTAATTTTGATTCTTAATCTCTCAATTATCCTTGTAGATAGACAATAATTCAATATCATCAATCCCTTGCTCAATAGAGCACCCATGAATATATATGAATATGTATAACTCCCCTTAATCAAGTTCATGAATTGTATATTTGTTAATCCTAATATATTAATGCAACAATCCAACTCAAAATTCATGAATGTGCTTAAAATATCCAAAAATGCATTTCTATTATGATATGATTAACAAAATTACAACTATGAATATGCGTTAATATGCCTAAATTGATTTCTATTTTGGTAAAGTTAACAAAGTAAGACTTATCCATCTGACTTCCACCTTCGAAACCCACTAAGAAAGAATTGTAGCTTTTATTAGATTGCTGTCTTTTTGTTTTTGGTTAACCCTTCAAAATTTTCAAGACAAATCGTGTTTCTCTCTCTTCTTTTCGTCTCCACTGTAGCTGTTTCTATCCTATTTTGTGATAGTTTTAATAGGTTTTAATTGTTTTATTTTTAGTTTAATTTTGTCAATTTAATGCTTTTTTTTTTTGTGTTATTTTGTTAATTGTTTGATCTAGAGTGTAATGTGTAGATGATTTAAACAAAAACTATGAATAATTGAGGGTAAATAGAGAAAGGAAGCAAGTACACCTTGGGACACACCCATGTCCCAAGATGTGGGAGTTTTAGTGCTCAAAATTTTATTTTACAAGAAAATTACATGGCACACCCTTGCCATTATGCCAGGGGTGTGCCATAGAAAATTTGATGTTATAGCAAGGGCATGCCATTCATAGCGGGGCATGCTATACTTAATATTTAAAGGAAATTCCGCCATCAATTGAAGAAGAGCCCGATTTTGCAAAAGAGAAGTTCCAATTCCATTTCCTTTTGCTTTTTTTTTTTCTCTATACATAAATTAGATTAGGTTTTACTTTTATTTGAATAGATTATTCCCAGCTTTAATTCAAGGATTATTGGATTTGAGATCAATTTACATCAAGAATCGAAATCAAGCTTTGAGATTCATTGACTTAAACAGTATTGTATTGCTAACTTTATTTTAATCTTTATTTTAGTTCAATTTATATTATTGTTCTTGATAACTGAGCATGATGATGGATATAATTAAGATTAATTTATTGATTAAATTGATTGTAATCAAATTGATTTATGAGCTAAATATTTTCTGTTTAGGGCTATGATGATTCTATTTGAATGAATGTGTTAAGGCAAGCTATTTAATGATTTATTGTGCCTTTCTCTATTAAATTGTGTTAATTGCCATTTTTTAATTTTTGGGCCAATTATTGATGAACCCTAGGTATTGAATGAGATAAAAAGAAAAATTTAATACTAGAATTAGGTTCAATAGAGGATTAAAATATGAATATGAAATATATTACCTAATTAAGAAATTGATAATTAATTTAGTTAATTCTAATTATATTGAAATATGAGAATGTGAGAGTTGTTGGATTTTTATCATTTATTAGTATTGCTTGATTAATTTATCAGTTTTGGCAAAATAGCTCATTGATTTAATTAGCTCAACATGGGATCTTAACTAGATAACTCTAAACCTTAGACTTCCTTTTAAGTAATGCCTTGAACAATTGATTACTTTTTTTACATTTAGTTAATTAATTGTTATTTCTTTTTATTATTCATAATTATATCCTTGATTAGAGTGTTTAGTTTTGTGTTTGTCTTTATTGTTTGTTGATATTAATAGGGTAGTAAGTTAATTATCATTGCGCCTAGGTATATTTCCTCAACTTTGCAAGAGATTGATCTTAGGGTAAATTCATTGCAATCTACGATACAATTCATTCACTTGCAAGTATTTAAATTTGTTAGAGCTTAGACTAGATCAAATTTAAGTGCAACAAATTTTGGTGCCGTTGCCAAAGAGTTGAAATACTTGCAATTATATTTCCTTTTTATCCTATTGTGTGTCAATTATATTTTTTGTCTTTGATTATTATGTTTAAATTTCTTATTTTTTAAATTGTGTTTTTGTGATTTGTGCTTTTGTGTTTTTATTTTTAATTTTTTATTTGCATTTATTTTTTAAATTTGTATGATTATTTTATAATTTAATTGTCATAGACAATGATGAATTAGCTTATCAAATTTGGAGCTTAAAAGAACATATTGCCACATTATCTAACATGACATATATTCATTGCAATTCTGGTCAGTTTTCTTTTCAGGTGTTTGAATGGTGTGTGGGAAATCATGCTTCAACAAATTGTGAAAATTTTAATTTACCTTCACCACCACCAATGTACAATACATGTTAGGATTATGATGATAATTTTTAGGATCATGGATATCGAAAGTTTTCAGCTAGTTATCAAAGTAAGAAAAGGCAATGAACATTAAAGGAATCCCTTTAGAATTGCATTCAAGTTTGTGAGAGAAATAGACTAAAGGGACCTTCTCTGGTGGAAGAATTGCAAAAATTCATGGAATTTAGCCAAGTAGCAAGTGCTGCAATACATGAGCAATCATCAGTTGACTATTATTTTGAGCAATGGCGACAAACTTTGGAGGAATCCCTTCACTATTATATTGAAGTTTGTGAGAAGAATAAACCAAAGGGGCTTTCGTAGAAAGAGTCATTACAAAAATACATCAAAGTTAGTCAATGTGAAGGAGCTGAAATTTATGAGCAAGGTCTTGAATAGACCACCCAAAGGATAGAAGAATGTGTATGACATTTTGAGATGCCTCTAAGAATAAGCACAAAAGGAAGAGCAAAAGAAGCAACTTTGGGAAGATGAGAAGAGTATATTTGAAGTATTAGAATATGATATAGAACCTCATCCTAATCAAAGTACTTTTACATTTAAGGAGTTGATTAAGGTAGAGGAAGAGCAAATGGAAATTAGGAGAATTTATTGCATTAATCTAGTTAATGATGAGGTGTTTATAAAGAGTGCTAAGTTGATTGAGAATCTATGTGAAGTCCACTTTTTTCTAGTATGTTATGATTATATAGGATTTCATATAGAGATTACACTTTACCACCTAGGCAATAGGAGCCTACAAGGGAAAAGCTGAGAAAGGAGCTTCCACAAACACTTCCACATATGTGTAAATATCCTTAATGATACATTGCATATAGTCTAGCACAAGATTATAAATTAAGCACTTTTGGGAGGCAACCCAATTTAATTTTTATTGCTTTTAGTTCTTTTCATTTGTTTATGCTTTAGTTTTAATGCTCTTCATAATTATTTTTATTTGATTATTTTTAATTAGTGTTGCAGCAGAGAAAAGGCATATTATGCTGAATTACTGGAGCTTTCTTAAAGAGCAAAGGCCAACCTTCATAATCACCATTATAGCAATAGTCTTGTGTCATCCATTTTCCCAGAGTACCTCTTTCCTTTCATTTTTTTATTACACATTAAGGCAATGTGAATTTTAAGTGTGGGGGAAGGAAATCTTCGAAAATTTTAAAATTTTGTTTTATCTGAATTATTTATGTGTTTTTGAATTCTTTTAGTTTTGAATGTTTTTATGTTTTGTAAGTCTTTTTAACCTAGTTGTTTGAGTTTTCATTAACTTGCATATTTAGCAATATTTGAGATAATTTTATGGAATTGTATAATTTTTTTTGAAGTATGATTTTTAGCTAAAACATTGATTTAAGTAGCTATGAAGACTTTGCAAAGTGAATGAAAAATGTTGACTGTAGTTGTGGGGTTTGAAGTGTGTGGTTTTTTTGAAGTGCTGTTGATTTGTGATCGTGTTATACTTAAAATACTAATTCTTTTTTTTTTATTCCTTTAGTTAGTTTAGATATGTATTATTGCTTTAGAAAAAGAGAAAAGATACAAAAAAGAAAAGGGAAATAATTGTATAATAAAAGTATAATGGTGACCTGCTCCTCTAATTGGGTTGCTTTATAACTAGGAGCATCCATATGCCCCATAGTTGTCTTTTATGTCAAATGGTGATCTAGTTATTAGTATGCAAAAAAATCACTCTAGGAGTTTCTATTGAATATTCCAAAATTGAAACCTAGGGAAGAGCTATTATAAATCAAAATAAAAAAAAAAAAAGAAAGAAAGAAAAAAGAAAAAAGAAAAAAATAGAGCAATTATACTTTGTCTGAGCTAACAAAGCAAATAATTTAAGAATGATTAAATAATAATTAGCATGGTCATGGACTAATAGTATGGATTTAAGACTATACATGCATGATCACATACTTAGGTTGATGTTCTAAATTCACTAACTGAAGTCTAACTAAATGTTTGAGAAGAAGTTCATGCTAAAAAGAAATATGGATAGAAGAAGAATGTGTTATATGATGGAGGCTTAGATTGGTGTGAGTTGCTTGTTAGTGTGTTTTATTTTCTTTTAGTATTTTTATTTTGTGTTTGCTTGAGGAGCAGCAAATATTTAAGTGTGGGAAAGTTGTTTTATCCTATTTTGTGATAGTTTTAGCAAGTTTTAATTGTATTATTTTTAGTTTAATTTTTAATTTAATACTTTTTTTGTTATTTTGTTAATTGTTTGCAATGGAGTGTAATGTGTAGATTCTTATTGTAAATAGATGTGAAAAGGAGGCAAGTACACTTTGTATCACACCCGTGTCCCAAGATGTGGGAGTTTCTATGCTCAAAATTTTATTTTGGAAGAAAATTGCATAGCACACAGTTGCCGCTATGCCAGGGGTGTGCCATAGGAAATTTGATGCTATAGCAAGGGCATGTTCATAGTAAGGGCGTGCCATACTTAATATTTAAAGGAAATTGTGCTATCAATTGAAGAAGAGTCCGATTTTACAAAAGAGAAGTTCCATTTTCATGTCCTTTCACTTTTTTTTTTCTTTGTACATGAATTAGATTAGGTCTTATTTTTATTTGAATCGATTATCCCTAGCTTTAATTCAAAGATTATTGGATTTGAGATCAATTTGCATCAAGATTTGAAGTCAAGCTTTAGGATTCATTGACTTAAATATTATTTTATCCCTAACTTTATTTTAATCTTTATTTTAGTTCAATTTATATTATTGTTCTTGATAACTGAGCACGATGATGGATATAAATAAGATTAATTTAATGATTGAATTGATTGTAATCAAATTAATTTATGAATTAAATATTTTTTGTCTAGGGCTATGATGATTCCATTTGAATGAATATGGTGAGCTACTTAATGATTTATTTTGCCTTTCGCTATTAAATTGTGTTAATTGCCATTTTTTAATTTTTTGGCCAATTATCGATAAACCCTAGGTATTGAATGAGATCAAGAGAAAATTTAATACTAGAATTAGGTTCAATAGAGGATTAAATATGAATCAAAAATATATTACCTGATTAATAAATTGATAATTGATTAGTTAATTCTAATTAGATAGAAATCTGAGAATGCGAGAGTTATTGGATTTTTATCATATATTAATATTGCTTGATTAATTTATCAGTTTTGGCAAAATAACTGATTAAGTTAATTAGCTCAACATGAATCTTAATTGGATGACTTTAAACCCTAGACTTTCTTTTAAGTAATGCCTTAAACAATTGAAAATTGATTACTTTTTTTACTTTTAGTTAATTAATTGTTATTTCTTTTTATTATTCATAATTATATCCTTGATTAGAGTGTTTAGATTTGTGTTTGTCTTTATTGTTTGTTCATATTAACAGGGTAGTAAGTTAATTATAATTGCACCTAGGTATATTTCCTTAACTCTTCAAGAAATCGAACTTCGGTAAATTTATTGCGATCTACGATATGATTCATTCACTTGCAAGTATTTAAATTTGTTTGAGCTTATACTATATCAAATTCAAAAGCAACACTAACTCTCTCACTCATATCTCTCTCTCTTACTAGTGTCCAACAAGTTCACTAATTAAAGTAATTAGAGCTTTAGTTTAACATTTCGCTCTCCACCACTTTGCTCTCTCTGTCTCGCTCTCTTCTTTCTTTCTTCTTCTTTCCCATTCTTTTCTTTTCTTTTTTTCTTCTTTTTCTATCTATTTGTTTCTCTATTTCTTCTCATTTTATTTTTCACAAACCTCTAAGAGAGAAGTCTCTCTCTCTTTCTCGCTTTCTTTCTTTTCTTTTTAAAGATATCGAGATGTTACACATCAGTATTCATTAATAGTGTTATTTTATATTAAACTCTTTTATATTATGTTTCCTCTAAATATTTATGAAAAAGTATAAAAAAGGACATATAGTTTGGGTATTCTATTATTTAGAGCTCTTAATTTTTTTTAACAAAATAAGTTATGTGATTTCGTGTTAACATAACAAGTGCTTGTCCCAATTTCCTTCAAAGTCTAGAATACACATTCTCAACATGTCTTCTAGAGTTTGGATTTTCCTCTCTGATTACCCATTTGTTTGTCAATGGAAAGCCATGCTAAATCCAATTGTATACCCAACGACTCTTATAGCTTTTGCTAAAACCTTGTGAATTGTGTCCCTCTATCCGAAATGATGTAAATTAAAATGCCATGAAGTCTTACAATTTCATCAATATACTATTAGGCTTACTGTGAAATTGAATATGTGGTCTTTATTAGTAAGAAATGAGCATACTTCATTAATCGATCTACAATCACCTAAACAGAGTCATAACCACTCAAGGTTATTCGCAATCTAACCACAAAATCCATGGTGACTCTCTCCCATTTCCATTCTGGCAAAAGCAGCTGTTGCAACAATCTTGAAGGCTTTTGGTGTTCATACTTTACTTGCTAGAATGTTAGACATCTAGCCACAAAATCCATTATATCTCTCTTCATGCCCACTCCACTAATAAGAATTTTTCACATTATGGTACATCTTTGTCCCACCCGGATGCATAATGTACCTAGCAAATGAGCTTCCCTCATTATTTTTTCTCATAGGCCATCAATTGTAGGAACATACAATCGAGTGCCACATCTCAATATCCCATCCATAATAGCAAACCCATGAACTTTATCATCTTCAACATCTTTTCTTAACTTCACCATTTAAGGCTCCTTATCTTGAGCAGCTTTAATTTGATCAATTAAGAGTGAATTGACTTGAAAGTGAGCCAAAAGCACCCTAGAATCAGTCATCTCAAATGAAACACCCATGTCATATAAACTCTTCATTTGCTTTGCTAAGTGCCTTCTATGAACTTGTATATGGGCTAAACTTCCTAAAGTCTTCCTGCTTAAAGCATCTGCCACAACATTCACCTTGCCCAAATGATATAAGATGTCATAATCATAATCTTTAAGCAACTCTATTCATCTCCTTTGCCTAAGGTTTAGGTCTTTTTATTTAAAGATATACTTCAAGCTTTTATGATCGGTATAAATCTCACACTTCTTACTATATAGGTAATGTCTCTAAATCTTCAAAGCAAACATTATAGTGGATTTCCAAATCATGGGTTGGATAATTCACTTCATGTCTCCTCAATTGTCTAGAGGCATAAGCTATTATCTTGCCATATTGCATCAAGACACAACCAAGCCTCACTCTCGATGCATCACAGTAAACTGTGTAGCCTCCTTCACCTGATGGTAATGCTAATATTGGAGAAGTGGAGAGACAAGTCTTGAGCTTTTATAAGCTTTCTTCACAATTATTAGACCACTAATACTTCATTTATTTCAGAGTAACTTGGTTAAAGGAGTTGCTATCTTAGAGAAATCTTGCGCAAACCTTTGATAGTAGCCTACTAAACCCAAGAAACTCCTAACTTCCATCACATTGGTGGATCTAGGCCAATTGAGGATTGCTTCCATCTTATTTGGGCCCATTTTTAGTCCTTCCTCATTGATTATATGCCCCATAAAGTACACATTATGAAGCCAAAACTCACATTTGGATAGCTTAGCAAACAAATGATGCTCTTTAAGAGTCTGCAACACAATGTGAATGCTCTTCGTGCTCCTCTTGGCTCTTCGAATATATTAAGATATCATCAATAAACATGATGACAAACTTGTATAAATATGGCTTGAAAACTCAATTCATTAAATCCATAAAAGCAGCTGATGCATTCGTTAACATAAAAGCAACACTAAAAACTCATAATGTCTATATCTAATTCAAAATGCCATCTTATTCACATCTTCCCTTCAAATCCTTAATTAATGGTAGCTAGATCTCAAATCTATCTTTAAGAAATGGCTTGCACCTTACAACTGATCAAAAAAATCATCAACCCAAAGAAGTAGATATTTGTTTTGAATTGTGACTTTGCTAGGTTATCTGTAATCAATACATAATAGCAAAGATCCATCCTTTTTCTTTACAAACAACACTGGTGCACCCCAAGACAAATTTCCAGGTTGAATGAATCCTTTATCTAACATGTCTTGCAATTGCATCATTAATTCATTCAATTCTATTAGTGCCATGCAATATAGTGGTATGGAAATTAGATTAGTCCTTAGTACCACCTCAATATTAAATTCAATCTCCCTCTCTAGTAGTAATCCTAGTAAGTCTTCAAGGAAAAGATCCAGAAATTCACTAACAATAGAATTTGCTCTAAACCTTTCACTTCAACACCAAGGTCTCTAACATTTGCCAAATACAAATACCCTTGGCATCTCTTCCGTAGAAGTCTCCTTGCCCTGATGGTAGATATCAAATTATAAGGAGCTCTATTTCTCTCTCCTTGGTACATAAAATCCTCACTTGAATATGGTTTGGACATAATCTTCTTATTGAAATAATCTATAGTAGCATAAATTTTGGCCAATGAATCCATCCCCAAAATCACATCAAATTCTAACATAGACAATTCTATCAAATGTACCTCTAACTTCCTACCATCTATATTTACAATGAAAGAGGGAAACACATGTTGCACTTCAATCTCTTCCTCTAAAGAAGTAGAAATAATTAAAGGACTCTAAGCAATTCACACATCATAGAGAGTTTCTTAGCAAAACATGATGAAACAAAGGAGTGGGTCACCCCAAAATCAAACAATGCTCTTGCATCAATAGTTTGGATAGGAAGGGAACTTATAACCATGGTGTTGGAGGCCTATGCCTTATATTGTGCTAGAGCAAACACTATCCCTCTGCCTCTATCCATGGGAGTCTATCCCAAAACTAGTCTAGTAGCTTGTCCAATACTTTTACCAGCATCAGTACCTCTACCACCAAATCCTCAACCAACTGGTGCCTTATTGCTACCAGCTCTCTCCAATTGAACCGTCGACTAAGAAACCTAGGGTCTAACTATTGATCCTTATGAGCAACCTTCACAAAATACCCATATTGTCTAAAAATAGAGCAAGCACCCATTTCTCTATATGCTATCTCTTGTGTGGCTTCCCACATATAGTGTATGAAGGTGTAGAAGCATTTGAAGGAGCATAATTAGTTGCACTATAGCTCTTTTGATGAGTTAATCTAGATGGGTTTTGTTTAGAGTGAGATCTTCCTTACTGACTTCTTGGATTATCAAAAGACTATTGGGTAACATCCATACTTTTCACTCCACCCTCACCTTTACTCTGTCTTGAGGAGATTTCAATTTTAGCCTTTTTCTTTTGTTCCTTTATTGCCTTGACTTCCATTTCTCAATTTTCTATCATTCTTGCTTTATCCACAACTTTAGATATGTGTCAAACTTGTGAGTAGCTAATACCTTGAACAATGCTAATACTAAACCTTTTCTAAGCCTTTGAATATGAGCAATTTCATCTAGTATAAGATTAGGAGCAAACTTGCTCAATCTTCAAAAATTTTTATTGTACTCCGAAACAAACATGTTAGGAGTTTGTGCCAATCTCTTAAACTCCACAAATTTAGCTTTTCTTACACTATCAAGTAAGAACTCATTGGTAGCCAATTCCTTGAATCTTTCCTGACTAATCTCCTCATTCCTCTCAAGGATTCTAGAAATGCTCCTCTTGTACCAATCCTTTACATCCCTTTTCATAAGATATTTGGCAAACTCAGTTGTCATCTTATCAGAAACCTCAAAATTTGAGCCCTGTCTTCCATATCCTTAAGGAAATCTATAGGTTTAACTTCTCCTCTATATTTTAGAGGTTTCAATTTCAAAAATTTCTTATAGGAAACCTTTCCTACTTGAGGTGAAATTTGTTGATACACAACTTGTGGCTGAGTAGGAGCCATTGGAGGAGGTGCAATAGGGTTAGCTGCTATCTCTATTGAGCAACTAACTCTACCAACAACTAAGTCTACCAGTATCTCATCATTTCTTTGTAATTGATCCAACCTTTAAGCCAATACTGTTATATCAACCGGAGGTGCAAGAGGAGGAATTGCATTTTCCCTACCCTACTAATTGATCCATCAACCTCATCTTATAAGCTTTTCTAGTATGGCATCTTCAATGACCTTGCCCCTATCCTCTACCTCTACCTTGATCATGTCTTAAAGGCATCTTGATACTGATAAGAGGAAACATAAGAGATTTAAACTCATAACTTAATGATATTCGTTGATCTAGCTTAATGAAGACATAACAATGACAGGATGGGATCCTATATTTTGTATTTTTCCTAATCATACATTTTCCTATACCATAGCACTTATAATAAAATCTATAATAGTTAACCTAAGCTTTAATATCACTTTGTTACTCCCCAACTCTAATGGTGTGATGATCCTAGGGCATAGGCCGGTTTAAGAGCTCTAACCACTCGTAGAACCTATCAAATAATTACCTTAGCCCAACATACATCATATTAATCATTACATGCAAAACATTCATCATCCATTATTATAATCATATTTAATACCCAATTCAAGTCTAATGTTTACTATGGACCAAGGATCTACACTCATATTATCATCTATAATGAACAATGGCAAAAGTAATACATCAATAATCAATCTAAAAGAATCATTTTATCTAATCCAAGCTCTCAAAACATTCTGTGGGGTAGCTATAAAATGAATATTCATAATAATGCACGCGCGCGCGTGGACACATACACATACACACACAAACACACACACACACACACACACATACACACAAACACACAAACACACACACACACACACACACATATATATATATATATATATATATATATATATATATATATATATATATATATATATATATATATATATATATATATATATATATATATATATATATATATATATATATATATATATATATATATATATATAAAGTCTGAAATTTTATACATCACAAATGGTTTCTAGGAAGGTGAAGTCAAGAAGCTTTATCTTTCATAATTTTACCTTCCTCAACTGTAGCACCTGAAATCATATTGAAAAGGGGTGAGCCTTTAACTCAATGAGATATGAAATATATTTATACCTTTGGTTTATGATGTATAGCATAAGGTGATTGGAAATTCAAGCATTAATAATAATGGTAAAGTATAAATATAAGTCCAAAATTTTATACATCATAAATGGCTTCTTGGGATGGAGAAGTCAAGAAGCTTTATCTTCCACAATTTTATCTTCCTTAGCTGTAGCACCTAAAAATCATATTGAAAAGGAGTGAGCCTTCAACTCAATGAGATCTGAAATATATTTATGCCTCTGGTTGCCAATGTATAGCATAATGTGATTGGCAATTCAAGCATCAATAATAATGGTAAAGAACAATAAGGGTTATAACAAAGATGGTGATGTGCCTAGAAAGAAATGGAAAAATAATCAAATTGTAAAAACCTTAACAAACATGCCAACAAACAAATCAAATAGGGCAGCGACTTCTCCCTTTTCAACGCATGCTTAGCCAAGCATATACCTACAGCATATGGTCCTCTCTAGGTAGGATATTGATATAATTTTAGACTTTATCAGTTGAGTCACCGTGCACATGGTCTAATGGCTTATCTCCTATTAGTATGGGCATTCATCACAAATGCCTTGGCTAGGTTATAGCTTGGTGGTTACAATATTAAGAAACAATTAGCCTAATAGGCATCATATAAATTAAAAGGTTTCAATATTCCAAATCTAACTAACGATATACTTATAATGATGATAGCATTAATAATAATAAAACTTCAAGAAGGCACTAACACTTTAATAAATTTGGGGATTCTTATGCATTTGAAGAATGACCTTTATCCCAGGATATTTACAAGCATAAACATGTTTCATAACTCACCTCAAATGCAAAATATTCCAATTAAAGCTCAAACACTCTACCTTAGTTGGGATTCCTCAATAACTTGACCTATACAAGATTGGCCAAACAATAATCAATCTAGGGTTTATAAAACTTTAACCCAAAGGTTTAATCTTCCAATTCCATACAAAAATAGTCTATATCCATATTTCAAACGCATCTATATCACATACCCTTTAATAATAATTTCTAAATTTTCCCTAAATTTTTATTTAATATCAATTACTAGCAATAGTTACCATTAAATACTTCTATCTAACTTAAATAAGATGGTACAATGGCTTACTAATAAAGCTCATAAGAATTTTGAAGGATTAGACATTTACCTAGAAATACACTTACCTAAAAATATCAACTTCAAACCAATTCCAAATCTTCAAGAACAGAAGAAGAAATCCACTTTAGATCTCTTAAATGATGAATAAATGAATTCCTTATTAGTTAAAAGTAAGTGAGTATAGAGTTTCTCTAGAGATTTAGGTTTTAAAATTCAGAAAATATAAGAAATGAGCTAAAATGGGTCTTAAATCCATATATATAGCCAATTTTCTAATTCTACCCTTAGCATGATTTATAGCCTTGAATCAAAAGTTCACCACTGTGAATCTCATCCAATAGCTTCCGTCTTCAACATTTATCCATGATCATTCACCATCGTGAATCCAGAGTTCACCTCCATGAATTCGGAGTTCACTGTCATGAATTTTTATCTAGTATTGCCTCAAATTCATCGCCGTGAACTTCAAGTTCATGGGCATGACTTTCCTGAAACTAGCACACCAAGTATAATACAAGCCAAAACTCAAAGTTCCACACTTAACCCACTCATAAACCCACTCATAACTCAATATGCAACTTATAACACATAAGTACATGTATCAATCTATAATTCATACATACGATTGAAATAATAGATATGCAAATTTAGGGTATTACACCACCACAAATGAAACATAAAAGTAGGAAAACCTAAGAAAAGAAGAATCAAGATATCATGGAAGACCAAAAAGCAAATAAAGTGTGGAAAATGTGGACAATCAGAACACAATAGAAAGACATGTTGAAATAAAAAAAATAAAAAAAAAACTTTATACAATATCTTGTTATATTCAATAAGACAATATAGATACTCTTAATTGATTCAATTTATATATAATTGAATTGATTAAAAACATTATGGTAAATAACCTTCCTAAAGTTTTGGTGTTATTATCAACAATAATTCATTATTTTATGAAATTATTTTAGGTTATATATACTTAAATAGGTATATGATATAATAAAAATTTATCAATAAATAGTATACTTATGATACAATTTGATGTACATTGAGTGTATAAATGATATGTGACACTTGAATGTACGTCCCAGTAAACATACATTAAACTTAATTTGATATATGATTAGTATATGAAAAATATACGTACATTTAATATAATTATTATTAAAATAATAAAAGATTCAGGAAATGGTATACAATAAAAGTATTATGACATCGGTCAGGTATATGTACAAGATATGTATACTTACTCCAACTTCAAAAGAATATAAAAATAAAAAAGTCCAAGGAGATGATATATAATTTAAATACACTAGTATATTTTCAATATATGTCTCATAAGAATCATATATAAAACCAACAAAAAAAAAATTCAATTATATACATATTACTAAAAAGTATATAATTTGAGTTGCCATCAAATGTGTTTTGATGATGCCAAAACTGAGTTTAATTATAACTTTCACTTAACACTTTGTTCCAAGTGTTTTTGCCTTTATTTGGGATGTAACACCCATTACTATTTACTATTTAGTAACCCTCGTTACCTTATCCTTAACTTGATCAAATTTAGATAAAGGCAAAAGTCACCCTCGTTACCAATTAGTAACACCCAATATAAGTAATGAACACTCATTACACCTATGTAACCAATATTATATATTGAGAAAAATATATATTTGTTAAAGATAAAGTAAAGAAAATATATAAGAGTAAATGAGGTATCGATTCAAAGGGATCATATATTTGTAAAATGAATATGGAGTGTAATTTACACTATTTATTTTAAGAATGGATTTGAGATCTGAACAAAGTTTTTAGGATTTTCTCTTAATTTTCCAGCCATATTTCATTTGCCTAAAAATTCAATTTCTAAGTGGGTCGAATGCCCTTGATAAGCTATTGTGCCAGAACTATTGACTTTGAAATTCTGCACTTTTCAATGTTTTTTATTGTTTTTCATGCATGGAACTTTTCAAACTATCCAAATGAGTCCTAATTCACTTAAAACATATTTTAAGCTACTAATAATTTTTCATGGTCCCAATACACTTGTAATTATGTTTAACTTAGTATACATTTAGGATTTCACATTGTGAACCCTCATTTCAACATCTTTAAAATTAATTCAAAACCCACTGATACTAACCGAGATTTTTTTGACGCAATCAGATGCCTTTCTTATCTTGATCGTACCTTTTATACCAGACAGTATTTTCCAAAAATGACTAGATTCTCTCTCAGACTGACTGCTCAAATGTTCTAAAATTAATTTTGAAGCTATCAATACTAACTGATTAATTTTTTGAACTCTGTAACTCTTGAAAACTTATCCGGAAGTTTCAAAACCTAATAGAGCGAAAAAGAAAATTTGAGCTTGCACACCCACCGGGGCTTTGGCGGCATCGGCACACCGCCCTCCTCATCGGTGGCGCCGCCCAAAGGGTCGACGGTGCTGCCGGCACAAGCCCCACTGCCTGCCTACAATCCCTAAAAAACACGCAACCAGATTTTTCAGCCCTTTTTAGCCCTATCCCTCATGATCTTTTCACATTTTCACTACTTAAACTACCCTCACTTCCCTTTGCCTATAAATAGGTCCTCCATCTTTCATTTCAAGACACACCAAAATTGATATTGATAACTATCTATCAACTTTCTTTCTTCTTCTCCCTCCATCCACTCTCTAATTAATTAATTAATTATTTTAATTAATTAATTTTCTCACCCAAACTAAGTTAATTAATCATTTTAATTAATTAAAAATATTTTTTTAATCACTCACAAGTTAATTAATTAATTAATATTTTTTTAATTAATTAATTACCTTTTTTTAAAATTAAATCAAAAATCCTTTTTTTACTCATCCACTATTTTAATTAATTAATTAATCATTTTAATTAATTAATTCACTCATCAATCATTTTTCTTAATCATTAATCAATCCAATTGCCTGGTCCAATAAAACGGAACTTTGGTCGGGCGAAACACTTTTTCCATTTCGTCCATCAAAATCCAAGGTATTTTTATCAAATTCATTCTTCTAACCAAAAACCATTTTAATAATTCTGTAAACCCCTCCACTTAATTATGAAATGAATTATGTGGATTTTGATCCCTGTTCAAATAGGGTACGTAGGCATGTTTAAAATTTAAATCCAAATTTCAAATCTAATTTTTCAAATTAAAATCATTTTCCATTTTTCTTGAATGTAACTAATTATTTTTTTTATGATATTTGTAAGGGAATATGTGGCCTTCCTCGAATCTCATAAGAGCTAGAGAAGGCATCCCATTTTTTTATCAATATAATTATCTTAATTGGAATTAAGGAGTGATCATGTGATTCCCTATCATGTGATTCCCCTAAATCTTTAAAGATTAGAGGGAACACTCTCATTAATTTGTGGATGTTTATTGTTTCATTAATTTTCATACATCCATGTTATGCTATATTGATGCATTTTATTTGCTATTATCATCTTATAAATGTCATTCTTGAAATCCAATTTTCAAGTCAAATTAAACTTAAGAGCCAAATTTAGATTATTTAAAACCAAAAACCTAGTCTCCGAACTCAATCTGGTTTGAGATTAGTGATTTTATCTTTAGGTAATTAATTAAAAATTAATGAATTGGAGTCAATTGGGTTTTTCCTTAATTTTTCCATTTACAAATAAATTATGGTGGTAACTCCCAAAATTATCTTTAAAAATCAACCAAATTTGAACCCAAGGGTATCATTGTGAGTCTAAACCCAAATGAGCATCCCAGTTCCCTCTAGTGGACCGGGCTGGTACTCGGGCGAGGCCTCACAGCTAGTGACTCTATTGGGGATTGGTTGCACCTTTTTAAAATGAAAAATAAAATAAGAGGATTATTATTTGGTTAAGGAAAATTTTTTCCAAAATAATCTCCTTTTGGCTCATTAAGTATAATTTGACTTTCTTGCATCACTTTACATAATAAAGACTCTTTGCCTAACCTTAATTTTAGGAAAACTTTTGGATGGTGAGTAGCATTGGCTTGACAACTCTATTTGAGTATGTTGGGAGATAGCAAAAGCATTCCATCCCGTGATGAATCCCCGATTATTTCGGTGGTGCAACGAGAAATCAGTACTGTTGAACCCACGCGAAACTCCTTATCTCATATGTGGTTAGGTATATCGATGCTCTAGTGGGAGGGGGACCCTTAAATCAAACCATCCTTCACCTTTGTGCATGTAATTGGCCTAATGTTGACCGTAGGTTCTATGTGCCATAATAAAAACATCTGTACACATGCCCGTGAAACCTTTTTCAGCATGCATCACGACATTGTCATGCATATATAATATGGAAAACTCGACAAAGTAATAGCTCAAGGACCCAAACTGGTGGTCCATTACCCCAAAATACCTCATACACTCACCCTATCAACATGTAAACCCGACGACCAACCCTGTGGAGGGAATCCTTTTCCTAACACACCTTTACATTCATACCTTTTTTCCTTCATAATCTTATTTTCTTACCCTTTTTTTCTATTTGTTTTCTGTTTCAAGGTACCAATGACCAACACCTCCAACCCCTTTGACTAAGATGCAATGAGCACCTTTTTCACTAATCTCCTTAAGAAACAAGAGGAAACCTTTCAAACAGCACTGACCACTGCCTTTAAAACCCAAGCTAACACTTTCACCCATGCTCTTAATGCCCAATTGGCCACCTTTACTGATTCCCTCAACTCTCAACTCTAGTCAATCATAAATGAGGTTAAGGAAATGACCAATGCCTCTCTCACTCTCCCTTTTACTCATGTTGAGCCTACATCTGCCTAAGCCGAGACTAGCCATGCCCCTACTCTTACTCCTCCTATTATTGATCTCAAAGATATTAGAAAAGCACCTAAAACTTCAACTTCTCCTGTTGTGGACTTGAACACAACTACTCCCTCTCCCATTACAAATCCTTTTCAAAGTGGAGATTTTTCTAGCTTTCCTAAAACTCAAAAATTGATGGAGAAAATTGAGGCTATGGAGAGAACACTCAAGAACGTCAAAAAGCACAAAGATATGATAGATGTCGACTCTTTAGTTCTCTTCCCAAATGCACGGGTTCTACCAAAATTTAAAATGCCCATCATGGACAAGTTTAATGGCACTACGTGTCCTAAAACTCATCTCAAAATGTATGTGGGTGCCATTAGACCTTTTGGTGTGGATGATGAACTCCTTGCTCAGTTATTCCAACAGTCATTTACTAGAGTTGCTGTTGAGTGGTTATTGGATCTGGACCAAAATTATAAGAAAACTTGGAATAAAATCTGCAATCAAGCAATACCACTATAATATTGAGGTGGATGTCACCCAGTGAGATCTAGAAATCACCAAGTAAGGCCAAAAAGAGTCCTTCACTGCATTCCTTACAAAGTGGAGGGCAAAGGCAGCCCAAATGGTAAGCCGTCTATTTGAGGAAGAACAAATCAACATCATTGTGAAAAATCTCCTTCCTTAATATCAAATTCACTTGCAAACCTAGTATCTCCCAAACTTTAAGGCTCTTATTGCTATAGCCTCTAAAATCGAGGATTTGATTCAATCTGGTCAAATCAAGGATGAATCCTCAAATTCGAGAAACTGCAAGAATACCAATTTCACCTCCAACATCACTCATTTTACCCTTTAAAAGGGAGGTGAAATTAATACTATTTCTTACCATCAACCAATGTGACTGGAAAGAAGAAGTTTTTCTGAATTGGGAATACATTTAAGCACTGTCTAGAAGAAGGCCTTGGAAGCCCATCTCGTCAAACCCTTAAAGCCAAAGCCACTCCCAAATCCTTTGCCTAAGAACTATAATGCCAACGAGCGATGTGATTATCACTAAGGGCCCGAGCATAAAATGGATGCTTGTAAGGCTCTAAGGCATCAAATCCAGGACTTAATAGACAGTGGGGATATCATTACTCCAAGAGCTAAACCTAACATCACCACAAATCCTTTGCCTAACCACTATGCAAATCTCAACTTTATTTCTTCTGATGAACCAGGATTTGATCCTCTATCCCTTATCTACCCCACTTCAAGTTATTATTGCGTATTTGATCTAAATGACTTTGTCACTAAAGTCGATGCAATTACTCGGAGTGGAAGAGTCCTCCTACCGCCTCCACAACCCATAGTTTCAAACCCAGTAAGTCATATTATCCCTCCTCCTGTTGAAAAATTAAAACCTATAATGAACCTAAGGAGGACCCCATTTTCAAGTATTTGAAGAAAACCCAAGGAAACATATCAATATGGAGCCTCATCCAATCCTCTTACCCTCATCGCCAAGATCTTTGCAAGGCCTTGAACTAATGTCAAGCTCCTATTAGCATCTCATCTGAGACCCTCATGGCATCTTTAACCAATATTGCCAAATGAATAACCATTTTTTTTGGTGATCATGATATCCCTTATGGAGAAGAAAGCCACAACTATGCTTTCTACATCACAGTGATGACCCGAGGCAAAACTGTGCCTATGGTATTAGTAGATAATGGGTCCACTCTGAATATATATCCACTGAAGGTGGCCAGCTGCCTAAGATTAGAGGCTTCAAATTTCATTCCGTTGGACCAAGTGGTGAGAGCATATGACAACACCAAGAGGGAAGTTTTGGGAGTGGCAAATCTTGATGTCACAGCAGGACCAGTGACAATGCCAATCCCATTTCAAGTGATTGATGTCCTAGCCTATTTCAATCTCCTACTTGGTAAACCATGGATCCACTAAGTGAAAGCAGGTCCTTCCTCTTTGCACCAGAAGTTGAAATTTTCCTATGGAACAAATATCATAACTGTCCAAGCTGATGTACATAGGAAGAGTGACATTCCAAGATCTGTGCCAATCCTATAAATCAAGCCCGAACCATCTGTCATTCCTCTGTCTAGCTTCTCATTTGATACCATCTAGTTCATTCAAGAGGAAGGTAGTTTGTTCCTTTCGACTTTGATCAATATAGTAATGTGGCAGTAGCTAACATGATGAAGAAAATAGATTATTTTTCAGGTTTAGGACTTGGAAGAAACCAGCAAGGGATCACCCAATTTCCTGAGGATCCCATTGCCACTCTTTCTTTTGGTCTTGGCTATGTGCCCAAACCCGAAGAGGTTGCAGAATTGGAGGAAATGGCCAAATTAAGAGTTGAGGCCAAAAGGAAAGGTGAGACTTATGATTGGCCTATGTGCCTATATTTCAAAACTCTTAATAGGTATTTTGTGAAAGAGCGAGAAGATTTCCCTTATTGTGGCTTTCTTAAACCATGGTTATATCCTATTTCTAAGAAATTGATCCCTGGTTTTGAAATTTTCTTTGATATTAGGCTCAACCTAGAGGAGTGCGTGCTCATTTATCAATTGGAGGAGGATTGGGAAGCAAGAATGGAGCTCTCTCTTTTTTAGACCATCCATATGATCACTAGCCACCAAAAACTTGATCCCACTAAGATCATTCAACCATCCTAAGCACCACTAAATAATTGGCATTTTGAGAAGAGCACCAATCCTGTTATGTCCTCATCTAAGTCCTATGAGTCTGAGTCTAAGTTTGAGTCCGAATATGAGTTTGTGGAGACCTTTCAGTCTTTTTTGTTTGATTTTTAACCCGTCTCCTAAGCTTGTCCTTTCAAAATGATGTAACCCATGATGTTGAGACCTTTGTTTTCAATAAAGTGAACAAGTTTTTTGCTTACTTTCCTAACTATCTATGCTTTGCATCCTCTGACTCATCATTAAATGAGAAATTTGAAAAAAAAAATAAAAAATGAAAAAAGGTAAAGAACTAATCAATTATCGCATAGAGGAGAATCCTAAAATTACATACATTTCATTTGCATATTTTGACACACAGGCATTGGTCGAAAAAATTCGTGAGTTCTTAGACTATTTTGCATAGGAGCCCAAGGACATAGTAGGGGTAGATCCGAGCATGGTAGTTCACAAGATCCCAACTTACGAGCATGTGAAGCCTATAAAGCAGAAGCTAAGAAGAATGAAGGCAGAATAGTCTCTAAAGATCAAGGAGGATATAAGCAAGTTATTAGATAACGGGTTTATCAAACCCATTACTTACCCCTCATGGTTAGCCAACATAATGCCTGTTCCTAAGAAAGATGGAAAGATCTGGATGTGTGTTGATTACAGGGACCTCAATAAAGCCTACTCAAAGGATAATTTCCCTCTGCCCCATATCAATTTACTTGTCGATTGCATGGCTAGTGCATCAATGGTCTCTTTGACTGATCTTTATACGGGATACAATCAGATCCAAGTCTATGCCCTTTATAAGGAAAAAACATCTTTTGTGAAAGAATAGGGCACTTATTGTTATCAGGTAATGCCTTTTGGTTTGAAAAATATCGGGGCAACTTATCAAAGAATGGTCACTACTATATTCTATGACATGATGCATAAAGATGTCGAAGTGTATGTAGATGAGATGTTTATAAAGTCTGGAACTCCTGAAGGCCATTTCAAAGCTCTAGACTAATTCTTTACTAGGCTTAAGCAGTATAATCTCAAGTTGAATCTAGCTAAGTGCCTTTTCAATGCCTCTTCAGGTGTATTCCTAGGACACTTAGTCAGCCAAAGAGGTATAGAGGTAGATCCTGCAAAGTCAAAGGCAATTATAAAAATGCCTCCCCTTAAAATTGAAAAGGAGATTAGAGGTTTCCTAGGTCACCTATAGTATATCAGTCGTTTCGTTGCACAACTGGCAGATACCTATAGGCCAATTTTCAAACTACTAAGGAAAGGAGCCTCTAAGCAGTAAAATGAAGAATGCCAAAAAGCTTTTGATAGAATCAAGGACTACCTCTTGAACTTGTCAATATTGCAATCTCTAAGGCCAAATCAGCCATTATTGCTCTACTTATCAGTAACATCAGAAATTATAGGTGCAATGCTTACTCAGAATGCTCCAGATTCACACAAAAAGAATGTCATTTACTATTTGAGTAAATGTATGCCGGCTCATGAGCTTAAGTATAACCAGATTGAGCAATTATGCCTAACCTTAGTGTGGATATGCCATAAGCTCTAGCACTACCTATGCTCATATACGACATATGTGCTAGCTGATAGGAGCCTATTGAAATTCCTTATGGAGAGGCCAGTTCTTGAGAGCAATATGGTGTGATGGATTATAGTTCTTGCAACATTTAACCTAAAATATGTCTCGACAAAAGCAATTAAAGGAAGTATTATTGCTAACCAGCTGGCTGCTGCCCTTATGGGTGATGAAATATTTGAGCCTAAGTTTCTAGACGAGGATATCTTTATCATAGACCCTGAAGTATGGAAGCTATTCTTTGATGGTGCCTCCAACAGTAAAGGCTATAGAGCTAGCGTAGTTCTAGTCACTCCTAAAGGAGATCATTTGCCTATGAAGATCAAGCTAGCATTCGAGGTAACCAATAATGAAGCAGAATATGAGGCATGCATAGCTCATCTAGAGGTGGCCATTAACATGAGAATAGATTACTTAGAGGTCTACAGCGATTCTAATCTCATTGTTTCCTAAACTCTCAATAAGTGGAAAATTAGAGAAGAGCATTTAGTTCCTTATCATCAACGCTTGAATGACTTAGCGGAGAATTTTCATGAACTTTCATTTCATTACTTGCCAAGGGCAAAGAATCAATTTGCTGATGCTCTAACCACTTTAGCCTCAATTTTAGACTTAAGCAATAATGAGATATATAGACCTGTTGTCATTGAAGTAAAATGGCAGCTTAGATATTATACCATGTGCATGAATCTTCAACTAGCTGATGCCAAGCCCTGATTTTGGGACATCCTTAATTACATCCAGAATGGTAAGTATCTAGAAGGGGCCTCGAAAGAAGATCAGAGAACCCTAAGGCAGTTGTCCGCTGGTTTTATACCTAATGGCAATGTGTTATATAAGAGAGCCTAGGATAATATTCATCTGTGATGTGTGACTGAAGAAGAAGCCCAACAAATTATAGAGTGGGTCTATAGTAGAGAGGAAGGCCCACACATGAATGGCGTAGCTTTGGCATGAAAGATAGTGAATCTAGGCTACTTTTGGCTAACCATGAATGAGGATTGTGCAAAGTATGTACAGAAATATCACAAATGTTAGGTCTTTACCAAGCTCCTACATCGGCCTTTTGTTCCCCTGAATCCGATAGCAACACCATGGCCTTTTACTATCTGGAGTATAGATGTCATTGGAAGGATATTCCTAAAGTCTTTCTGTGGACATAAGTACATTCTAGTGGCCGTAGACTACTTTATGAAATGGATTGAAGTAGTGCTATATCAAGTCCTAATTGTAAAGAAGATGGTACACTTCATCCAAACCAATATCCTTTATCAGTTTGGAACCTCCTTTGAAAAAATCACAGATAATGGCTCTCACTTTTAAAAGGTGGTAGTCTGCCTACTCCAGATGAAAAAGATTCAACATCACTGCTCCTCTTTCTATCGACCACAGACCAACGGCACAGTTGAGGTTGCCAATAAGACTATTAAGACCATTTTGCAAAAGGTTATTGTGAAGCATAGAGAGTGGCATGAACGGCTGCCTGCTGCTTTATGGGGATACAAAACTACCATTCGTACTCTAACAGGGGCAACTCCATATGCCTTGGTCTATGGAATGGAGGTTTATCCTTCCCATTGAGATGCAAATTCAATATGCTAGGGTAATGAGGGAAAGCCAATTGAGTGAAGGAGACTGGATCCAAAGATATCATGAGCAATTGAATGCTATTGATGAGAAAAAGAATGGATGCCTTATACAAAATCCAAGGCTACTAACAGAGACTAGCCCAACACTTCAACAAGAAGGTAAAGGACTGGGGTCTGGAGGAAGGAAATTTGGTTCTGAAAAAGATTAGGGCCCTGATCTATGACCCAAGGGGAAAGTTCAAGCCAAACTAGGCTGGACCATATGTACTTAAGAAGATCTTATCTAGTGGAGGCGCCATTCTTGCGGATGTGGATGAAAATGAGTTCTCCAATCCCTGTAATCTAAATCAATTGAAAAGAAACTTTATCTGAAGACTACACCTGCATTCCTCCTATTTATTTTTTCTATTTAAAGCAATGTAATCAAAACTATATAGACCTGATTCTCCCTGAAAAATAACAAAAAATGATAATGATGATAACTATAAAGGATATGTAGGCAGCCCAACTCAAGTGCTGTCCAAAGTATGATATAAAAAAATATTTTGTTTACATCACAATTTCATCTCTTCTATGCCTAATGCATCATTTGATTCTTTTGTCTAAACAAAAAAAATATGATAAATAAAGAAAAGAAAATGCTCGCTAAGTTGAAAACCCAAAAGGTAGGCAAAAATTAGAGCAAAAATAAAGGTATCTCATATAATGATAGTCAATTTTACAAGAGCATACAATCTATCATCACAAAAAGGATAGCCTCTATCTGTACCTATGGCTTGTCTTGTGGTCATGTCAGCTTATAGGAGTGTAAACCTATAGCTAGTGTCAGAACAACCACCAAAAAAATAGGTAGACAACTATCTCTAACTAGTCAATCTTCCTCCTCCTCCTCCTAGGATGGACGTCTCCCTCAGAGTCAGATCCCACCACTATCTTCTCAATTGTCATGCCTCTGATCTTAGTCTCTGATTCCCCCTCTGTAACGTCAGTAGCCAGAGTGCTCCTCTCAGCAGTCACTCTGGCCGATCTATCTTGTGTCCTAGTAACTCTAGAGCTGCTCCCTGAAGCCATGTCTAAAACTCTCCTCTGAGAGCCAGTACCTCCTGTGAGGCCTTGCTCAAGCACCCGGTCCAATCGGCTAGAGGGAATCAAAAATGCCCATTTGGGAGAAATATCACGATTGGAACCCGCTATGAGTTTAGAAAAATTGTATTTTGTAAATTGTGATTTGCATAAGGAGTTGCCACTTCAATTTTGTTCATTTTAGTTGGGAAAATTAAAGGAAAAATCCAATTTGATTAACTCCAAAATTATAGCATTTATCCCAAGGAGAAGCACTAATCCTCTAATGACCAAAGAGGGTTCGGAAACTAGGTTTTGATTAAAACAATACAAAATATTAGTTTGGCTTAAATACAAAATAGCTTTTGTAAAAAGGAAGTTTTTATGTATGTATGAACATGTATAATACGATGCATGAAACAATATTACTCGTGCAATGCGTGACAAATATGAGATAATGACAATTATAAGATGAAAAAAGTAAAGGAAAAAACTACTTAAAATTATTACAAGGCAAAATGCTAAAATAGGGGATCTTTCCTCTAGCCCTTATGGATTCTAGGAAAAGCACACATTCCCAAAATATAATCTAAATAACTAAAATACGAAAAAGAGTATTAAAACAATTATAATAAAAAGAATTAAAATTTTGACTTTTATATAAGAAAAGTAATTTCAATCCTAAACTATATGAAGAAAGTGATAGAGAGAAGAAGTTGTTAATTTTAGCAGAGTTGAATGCCTTAGAAATGGCAAGCCTACATATCTCTTTGAATGGGAATCAAACCCCACGCAATTTTTTCTTCTTGCAAAGGAGGGATTTTTAAGTCATTGCCTTTGTTATCATGTTTTGATTGATTTTAACAGCTTAGAGATTTATTAATTATATCATATTTTAATTAGCAAAAATTTAGATCTTTTTATATTTAGATCTTGAAATTGAAATTGAAAAGGAAAAAGAAAGAACTTTACCTTTGGCTTCCATCTGTGAGGAACATAGGGAGCGAGCTTAGCACTGGATCTAAGTTCCACCTTGGCTTGGTGATATCACGAGCACTCCTTTTGGAAGGACTTTTGAATAGTAGGAACTCTTTTCTTGAAGGAAAGACTTCGGATCACCTTTGCTTGAATACCACGAATTCCCTTTTGAAAGAAATAACTTGAGTCGCACCTTTTCTTAATTAAGAAAGTTAGAGATAAGGTTTGGGGTAATTAGCAAGCTTATGAATGGGGTTTTGAGATGATTGGGAAGTTTATGAATAAGGTTTTATGTGATGGAGGAGGTTTTGGAATGAAGTTTTAGTGATTTGGAAAGTTAGAAAGAGGGTTTTGATAATTGAAAAGTTTAGGAATAGGGTTTAGAAAGCTTTAAGGAGAGTATAGAAGCATATAATTGTCTGTTTTGAGTTGCTATGAGGTGCAAGGTATTTATAAGGGGAGTTTGGGGCTAAAAATTCACAATTTTCGTGTATGATTTTGAAAGGGGCACGTTGCGGTAACTATAGTGACGCCTACAGCAACCGCAAAGCTCTTTGCGGTTACTGTAGTGCCAGCTATGGTAGCTAATTGGCTACCACAGGGACCTTTACGGTAACCGCAGAGGTGGCTGCAGTAACCACAGCCGGCCCGCAGGCTACCGCGGCTTGTTTTTCAGCCCATTCTCATCCGTCTTTGATTCGATTTGAGCCTAGTTTGATTCTATGGGTTCATAATCAAGTGCTAATCATTTATAGGTGAAAGTTCCAAGAAATTTATTTTTCAATGGGGCGCTGCTCCCTTGACCCCTTCCTACTAACCAGTTAGCGGGACCACCGTATGCGTAGCACATAAATCTTAGCAAGTGTCAAGCCGCAATCAGATCCTAAAGGTGCAAATTTAAGGGTTTACAGCTGCCCCCTCATTAGGATTGGCTTTGAGCAAAAGGCGATTCTGATGATAGTAAACCTTGGAATGAGAGATGGTAAGATGAACCAAATGAATGCCTAAGTCAGCGTCTAGACATGTTTGGGTGAAAATGGTTGATTTTTAAAAAAGTGGTGGAAAAAAAAAAGAAACCACAGGGATGCCTAGATGATCTAAACACTTATGGGTGAAATGATCCTAAGGCTATCCTAGGATGGTCTAATTAAAAGGGATACCTAATTCAGATTTAAGGTATGAATCCTAAGGCTATCCTAGGATGGGTCTGATCAAAAGGGATACCTAATTCAGATTTAAGGTATAAATCCTAAGGCCATCCTAGGATGAGTCCGATTACAAGAGATACCTAATTTAGATTTAAGGTATGGATCCTAAGGCTATCCTAGGATAAGTCTGATTAAAAGAGATACCTAATTCAGATTTAAGGTATGGATCCTAAGGCTATCCTAGGATGAGTTCGATTAAAAGAGATACCTAATTCATATTTAAGGTATGAATCTTAAGGCTATACTAGGATGGGTTCGATCAAAAGGGATACCTAATTCAGATTTAAGGTATAAATCCTAAGGCTATCCTAAGATGAGTCCGATTAAAAGAGATACCTAATTCATATTTAAGGTATGGATCCTAAGGCTATCCTAGGATGAGTCTGATTAAAAGAGATACCTAATTTAGATTTAAGATATGAATCTTAAGGCTATTCTAGGATGATTTGATTAAAAGGGATACCTAATTCAGATTTAAGGTATGGATCCTAGGGCTATCCTAGGATGAGTCTGATTAAAAGAGATACCTAATTTAGATTTAAGGTATGAATCCTAAGGCTATCCTAGGATGTTTGATTAAAAGGGATACCTAATTCAAATTTAAGGTATGAATCTTAAGGCTATCCTAGGATGGGTCTGATTAAAAGAGATACCTAATTTAGATTTAAGATATGGATTCTAAGGTTATCCTAGGATGAGTCATATTAAAAGAGATACCTAATTTAGATTTAAGGTATGGATCCTAAGGCTATCCTAGAATGAGTGTAATTAAAAGAGATACCTAATTTAGATTTAAGGTATGAATCCTAAGGTTATCCTTTCTGGTAGGAGCTAAAAAATGATATTCTTGTCTGGTAGGAATGATGATGACCTTGTATGGTAGGAAAGAGATGATCCATTTTGATTCAGAAGTCTGACTTATAACTTATTCTATTATGAAATGCATCTAACTATGCAATGATTGGATACCTTGAACCTGTGAAGGGTTAGTTTGGTAAGAGAGTGCTAATCTTCTGGGAGAAAGATGCTCCCACTTTAGAAAGGTAAATATTTAGAAGGAAGGTGCCCTTATTTTAGGATGATAAAGGAAAGTAGTTTGGGTTTTTTTGGCTAATTGGCTAGCTTAAAGGTGAAATGGGCATGTCAGATATGAGGCTAGTTGGTCAATGGCTATTATTTTGGCCTAGGAAGAAGTCACTTTGGGAGGTTAAACCAAGGATGGCTGGAAGAGGTGGGGCAGGGTTTAGGTGTGTTCAGTTTGCAATAATGTTTGGTTTAAGGCTAAATTGGAAAGCTTGAATAAGGGGGTCAAGTCTCTTGAGACGATAAGGTTTAGGTTAGGTGTAGTTTTAGGGAAGGTCAGGTCCGGCAATTGGCTTGGTCAGTTATGGCCTTCTGGTTTTGGGTTTAGGGGAGATTTGTTTAGAAGGCTAAGTTAGGTTTAGGTAAGTTCATTTAGAAGCTCAGTCTGGTTTGGCTTTGTAAGAGATCATATTAGATGCTTGGTCAAGTTATGGCCTTTTGGTGAGTTCATTTGGAAGGCTTGGCCATATTTTTTTTTTTTTAAAGATTTTGTCAAAGAGATCAAGTTAGGATGCTAGACCTAGGAGGCTAATCTTAGCTTAGAGGAAAAGGTCAAGCTAGGTTATCAATTTGGAAGGCTTAGTTAGATTTTGCCTAAGAGGATATCATAGGTTTCATAAATAAAGGCCTTTTGGGAGTGAGCTTTCTAATGAAGGATTTTTGGGAGTGAGTTTTCTAGCAAAGGCTTCTTGGTTTAGATTTTATGGCGAAGACTTCTTAGTTTAGGCTTCATGGCAAAGGCTTCTAGATTTGGGCTTCATGGTGAAGGCTTTTGTTTTGGGCTTCATGGTGAAGGCTTTTAAATTTGGGTGTCAAGATGAAGGCTTCTAGATGTTAAGGATAGTTTTCTATGAGGGTGCTTTGGATGGCTAGCTTTGGCTCAGGTATGGTGCTATAGGTTTTGGTCACAAGGATACCATAAACTCATGGATAAGGGTTTGCCCTTTGACATGGTTGCATCATAATAGTTTGTAAGCTTTAAGAGGCTTTGATTCTCAGGGATTATGTGTTTTGCCAATTTAATCTTTCAAAGATATTGAGATATTTGCCAAAAAGGCATGAGATGGGCCTTGACTGGTTCGAGTCCTTCTTAATCAACTTGAGGATGATAGGCTTTGGGAGATATGCCTCGAGTTCTAATTTTGCCAAGAAAACTGGATTCAAAGATGATGAGTCTTGAGAGACTTGGGATTTTTGGTTTTGCCCATAATGAGATTTTGCCAAAAAAAAAAAAAAAAGGGTGGTACGTGGCTTGAGCTTAAAATGATGGTATGATTTGCAAATGACGTTTAGGATAGAAAAGTTCGAGAATGGTTTGAAGGTAGGCTAAAACTTCTAAAAAGAATCATAGAGGTTGTATGGTTTTGCTTTTTATAGCATAAATCATGGAAAAGAGCGAGTCAAGCCTTTCTAGTTGTTTGAGATTGAAGAGACTCTTGGAGTGACACTTAATTGATTTAACTTAATGACACACTGACTGCACTGGTTAAAACAAAGAGCCCTTAGGAATGACTAAAGGACTAATAGAGGAAGACAACTTAAGGATCATGGTCCCAAATGAGAGATAGGGATGTGATCGATCGGACATATGTATTAACTCTTTAAACTAAGTGATGGGATGGACTGACAATAAATGACATTCTGGGAAGACATGGCCCCATTGTAAGATAAGGGTATAAAAGACAGCATAACTTTAAAGAATGAGCCTTTGATAAGGAAGGATGACTTTGGAGACATGAGACTAGACAGATTGATAATTTAACAACTTTGGACATGAGGGAAGGTGACTTAGATGAGCTTTCTCTCTCTCTCCTTTTTTTTTTTTTTTTTTTTAGCTCTGATTTTTGTCTAAGCTGCCCTTTCAGATTTTCAACTTAGCGAGCTTGGATTAATGAAATTTGGGAGAAAGCAATCCACCATGATTTGCTATTTTTTTTTTTGCATATTGAGAGGCTTTGACTTTTGAATTCTGAGTTTGATAGAGGTATTCTCTGAACTTGTCACCCCTTGTTGAGGTGCATCATTTTATTACCTAATGTACAATAGGTAATTACATTTACTTGCTCCTTGTGCTTCAACTATTTGATGAGAGGTCTTTCTTTGGTTAGGAGCTTGTGAAGCATTTATTGATTTGAGAGAATGAGGACACCCCATATTTTGATCTATGCTAATTGTTGTGGATTTAATCTTTACCCCTTTTTTCTTCATTTTCTTTTCTTTTCTTTTCCTTTTTTTCTTTTTCTTCTTTTTCTTCTTCTTCTTTTTTTTTTTTTTAAGCTCATCTGTGTCATACTCAATCAAGAAAGATAAGAAAGTTAATGCATAAATAATGAAAAGAAAACATAGATGCATTACTATAAAGGAAACTTTATTGTAAAATAACAAAAAAAAGGACTGATATGGTTGACAAAATAAAATAAAATGATAGGCTCAGGCTCAGACTCAAACTTTTAGGCTTAGACTCAGACTTGGAATTCAACCTTAAATAGGTCAGATTTAGCTAGGGTTGAACTCGTCTATGTTACGTTACTCAAGGTTGAATTAAGGTCTTAGGTCTTGCTTTAAGGGGATGATGTCTCCACTATAGATCAAATCCTAGATTCTATGTTTCAAAGCTTTACATGCATTGATTTGGTGCCCTGCTCCTTGATGATATTCACAATATTCATTGGGGTGGTAGCTCTTTAGTAAGGGATTAGGAGGGACTCTTAGTTCCAGGGGTTTTACCATTCTTACCTTCAAAGCCTTCTTATAAACTGCTGCTAATGGAACTCCCAAATCTGTGAAAGCCCTTCATTAAGATTTCAAAGTTCACTTATTAGTCATGCCAGCTACCTCTATACTCTCTCACTAGACATTAATAAGGGGAGTGTAGGTTTCCATATCCTTCCATTCAGTAGAGGCAAGGGGAGCGGAGGTATTACTCTTTTTACACCCTTTTTCCATTGTGAGGGTTTGCTCTAGTGCATCAATATTGAGGTTTAAAGGTCTTTTGATGGTAAAAGAGGTAGGGTTTTCCTTGCTTTGAAAAGGCTTCAAAGAAGAGGAAAGGTTAGTATCTAAGATTGATGGCATGGCTGAGGCTAGAATGGCATTGGTGTTTAGGATTAAGGATGTAAAATTATGAGTCATGTCAATGGTAGGGCATCATTGATGGGCTTAGCTTGATTCAACATTCCTCTCATTTCATCAATGATAAGTTGGCATTGGAAACTCAAAGCATTAGTGAAAGCAGAAGTAAAATGGATTAGGGCATTATTGAAACTGGATTAGTGGCTAGCTAAAGATTGATTGAAATTGGCTCATTGAGTGTCTAGGGCAGAGATGAGAATAGCTTGAAGTTTCTCTTCTTGCCTCTTGAATAGGTTGGTTAGAGCTTCCATGTCAGTCAGGCTTGCCATTGGTACCTTTAAAACCAAGTCAAAGAATAAGGTAAGTGCTTGGAAATGAAGCAATGAGATGGGCATTCACACTTTAAGGAAAAAGTCTCCCATTAATATTGTAAGCTAACTGCATTTGGGCTTTTGATGATTTCCTAATGTTACACAGGTCAAGGTCTCAAGCTTAAGGTATTTGGTTGAACTAAAGGTATTGGATTTAATATAGTGTATTGGGCCACAGGTATTAGGCTTAAGGTATTGTGCTGGGGTAAAAGGTATTGGGCTTAAGGTAGCGTGTTGGGCCAAGGATAGTGTGTTGAGCCAAAGATATTGGGCTTAAGATAGGCTTATAGGCATTTGTCAATCTAGGAGTATTGGTTTTGGAAGTAATGGGCCAAGGATGTTGGGCTTATAGACGATGGTGTCTTATGGGTAGGTTGGTAAGGTATGAGTAAAAAGGAGGGTAGAGGTGTGTGATGTTAGCTAGGTAGGTATTAGCTAGAGGAGCTTGGTCAGATTTTAGCTTTGGGTTGCTAGGTCAGATTTTAGCTTTGAGTGGCTAGGTTGGATTTTAGCTTTTGAGTAGCTAGGTCGAATTTTAGTTTTTGAGGAACCAAAGTTTCGTTAGGAAGGCTAGGCTAGAGTTTAGCCTCAAGTAATTAGATTTGCAATTTATGGATGGTTTAGTATAAGCTTAAGGATGGAGGGACCATGGGTTTTGCGATTAGGTTATGAATGTACCATAGATTTGGAGGTTGGGTGGACCATGGGTTCGGTGATAGTTGGATAATGGTGGACTGGACCATGGGCTTAAATAGAAGCATAGGTTTGGATAGTAATGTAAAAGATGAAACCAATAGTGAAGCTAGGTTAGTGTTTAGCTTTGGTAAGGATTGTTACGGATAAAGCTAGATCAGTGTTTAGCTTGGGTAAGAATTATGAAAGATGAAAGCTAGGTTAGTGTTTAGCTTGGGTAAGAATTGTGAAAGATAAAAGCTAGATCAGTGTTCAGCTTGGATAAGAATTATGAAGGATGAAGCTAGAATAGAGCTAGGTCAGTGTTTAGCTTAGACAAGGATTGTGGATTTGGATGGGGGTTCCATATATGGGTTTATTTTTACCATGAGTTTAACATGGGTTTGGGTAGGACCAGACTATGGGTTTAGGTAAACCATGAGTTTTGGGTTTTGACCACGAGTTTAGATGGACCATAGATTTTGGGTTTTGACCATAGGTTTAGGTAGACCATAGGTTTTGGGTTTTGACCATGGGTTTTAGGTATAAAGGTGTTTGGATAGGTTTTAGACTCTTCATAAGATTCAATCTATACATACATGTATGAATGAATGACTGAAAAAGGTTTCATGAAATACCAAGTTTAGTATTATGGTTCATATAATCCAAAAGGAAGGTTATATGAGTCATTATATGAAAGGGTAAGGGTGGTTTGAAAGGAACCCATCACATTAGAGATACGATATACCTAATCACTTGTGAGTCAATGAGTCTGGTGTGGGTCCAATAGTACTTGCATACTCGTTACACCTCTAAAAGGATTAGAAGATACATCGTGGGCTAGATGATTTCACTATCGGCAAGCAGTCCTAAGGAAAGTTGGCCACTCAATGTTACTTTCTATCTTTTGTTTTCCTAAGAAACTAGGGTTTTGGACAAGGAGCCCAATATAATGATGCATGAAAAAAGCCATTTTGTAATAAACGCCAAACTTCTTGTTTTACCAAAAGTAGTCCACTTTCATCTTTCATTTTGAAAAAAGATTTTGAAGTCCCCAATGGAGTCGCCAGCTGTGCGGCCTCGCTCAAGCACCCAGTATGATCCACTAGAGGGAATAAAAAATGCCCATTTGAAAGAAACATCATGATTGGAACTCGCTATGAGTTCAGAAAAATTATATTTTGTAAATTGTGATTTGCAAAAGGAGTCGCCACTTCAATTTTGTTTATTTTAGTTGGAAAAATTAAAGGAAAAACCCAATTTGATTAACTCCAAAATTATAGCATTTATCCCAAGGAAAAGCACTAATTCTCAAATAACCAAAGAGGGTTCGGGGACTAGGTTTTGGTTAAAACAATATAAAAAATTAGTTTGGCTTAAATACAAAATAGCTTTTATAAAAAGAAAGTTTTTATGTATGCATGAACAGATATAATATGATGCATGAAACAATATTACTCGTGCAATGCGTGACAAATATGAGATAATGACAATTACAAGATGCAAAAAGTAAAGAAAAAAACTACTTAAAATTATTACAAGGCAAAATGCTAAAATAAGGGATCTTTCCTCTAGCTCTTATGAACTCTAGGAAAAGCACACATTCCCCAAATATAATCTAAATAACTAAAATGCGAAAAAGAGTATTAAAACAATTATAATAAAAAAAATTAAAATTTTGACTTTTTAAGAAAAGTAATTTCAATCCTAAACTATGTGAAGAAGGTGATAGAGAGAAGAAGTTATTAATTTTAGCAGAGTTGAATGCCTTAGAGACGGCAAGCCTGCGTATCCCTTTGAATGGAAATCAAAACCCACGCAATTCTTCCTTTTTGTGAAAGAGAGGTTTTTAAATCATTATCTTTGTTATCATATTTTGATTGATTTTAAGGGCTTAGAGATTTGTTAATTAGATCATATTTTAATTAGCAAAATTTTAGATCTTTTCAGATTTATATCTTGAAATTGAAATTGAAAAGGAAAAAGAAAGAACTTTTACCTTTGGCTTCCGTCAGCGAGGAATGTAAAGAGCGAGCTTAGCACCGGATCTAAGTGCCACCTTGGCTTGGTGATATCACAAGCACTCTTTTTGGAAGGACTTTTGAATAGCAGGAACTCTTTTCTTGAAGGAAAGACTTTAGATCATCTTTGCTTGAATACCACGAATTCCCTTTTGAAAGAAATAACTTAAGTCGCACCTTTTCTTTATTAAGAAACTTAGAAATAAGGTTTGGGGTGATTAGGAAGCTTATGAATGGGATTTTGAGATTATTAGAAAGTTTATGAATAAGGGTTTTATGTGATGGAGGAGGTTTTGGAATGAAGTTTTAGATATTTGGAAAGTTAAAAAGAGGGTTTTAATGATTGGAAAGCTTAGGAATAGAGTTTAGGAAGCTTTAAGGAGAGTATAGAAGCATATAATTGTCTGTTTTGAGTCGTTATGAGGTGCAAGATATTTATAGGGAGAGTTTGGGGCTAAAAATTCACAATTTCTTATAGGATTATGAAAGGGGCATGCTACGGTAACTGTAGTGACTCCTGCGGTAACCGTAAAGCTCTTTGCGGTTACTGCAGGGCCGGCTGTGATAGCCAATTAGATATCGCAGGGACCTCTGCGGGCTGCCGCTGCTCATTTTTCAGCCTGTTCTCATCCGTCTTTGATATGATTTGAGCCCATACGATTCTATAGGTTTGTAATCGAGTGCTAATCATTTGTAGGTACAAGTTTCAAGAAATTTATTGTATACGTAGTGCACGAATCTTAGCAAGTGTCAAGCTGCGGTTGAATCCTAAGGGTGTAAATTTGAGGGTCACACCTCTTGAGCTACTAGCTATAGCTCTCTCCTGTGTCAAAGTCGGAGTCCTCTTCTATGTTCTGGCAATGCCAATCCTCCTCTATGCACTCACTAGTGTGACCCTTCTTTATGCAACCATAGTAGTGTCTCCCTCATGTCTAACTATAGTGACAATCCTCTGAGTCATCACCACCGCAGTCTGAGTCACCACTGTGGCCTATAGAGTCAGCCTTTCTGTGGAACTACTACTCTCTCTCTCAGGTCAAGTCACCTCCCCTGTCCTAGCAATGGTCTCCTGATCACCAGTACCTCTGGTAGCTGCCTCCTTTGTCTCGTCACTCTTAGTCTCCCTGAGTAACGCAGTCCAATGCTCTCTCTCAACTGGCCAGATAGTCTTAATCAACCAACTGTGGTACCTCTTAGTAGTACTAAAACTAACCTCTAGTCTCACTGCATGAATGCTCCTCATCCACCCTCCTCTAATGACCCTGGCAATGGGAGCTATAATCTAAGCAGACTCTAAAAAAGGCACAACTAGGGGCACATCCTGAGTCTGACCCATCTATCTTAAGACCCTAGTACCCTAATAGAATGATGTCCATGCTAAACTGAGCAGACAGACCATCCGATACCCATGGCTCATCGTCATGAAGGACCTAATCCCATGCTACTGGCAATGCCCGAATATGTCCTCTAGGGCAAGCTTTAGAAGCCATCCAATCCACTCCCGGATTAATCCTCGCCTCACCAAGATGGCCTGTATCAAATACTGAATGGCTGTATATGGAATTCTGGCCAGGGCATCAAGCATACCTGCAAAATAAACTAAAAA
Organism: Reutealis trisperma; assembly: GCA_947687605.1. NCBI lineage: Eukaryota > Viridiplantae > Streptophyta > Magnoliopsida > Malpighiales > Euphorbiaceae > Reutealis > Reutealis trisperma. The sequence continues at coordinate 63,269 of CANTUT010001527.1, forward strand.
TAAAATTCAGACATGCACAAAATATCCATCCCCGAAAAGATAAAAGCCTACAAATTCCTTTTTCTCACATGAAGGATTACTGGAGATATAGTCCATCTCTTTAAGCCTTGAACAAAGCAGTCAAGGCTCAATAGTCTCTCCACCAACACGGCCCTAATGACGGAGTGACCCTGCTCCATCTATAGTACTAAACTCGCCGCTCTAGCAACTCCCCAACTGATAGGCCCGAGAAACATATATCTAGCCACCAAGTAAAAAACCAAGGCTCTCATCTTAAGCTTATGTCTCCCTACATCACCTTGGTCGCTGAGATCATGAAACTCCTTAATAATGGCAGTTAGATTCACTTACCCCTCTACCACTATCCTATTGGCTGTGTCTGCCGGCAGAGCTAAAAATTCCTGAAAAACTCTATAGTGCCAAACTTTGAACTCAAGCACTACTAAAGCTACCTCTGGATCGCTGCCAAGTATGGCACAAAACTCCTCAAATGTGGGGCACAGCTCCTCCATATCCATACCAAACTGAAAGACTTGGGCCACTGGATCCCAAACCAAAAACACGCTCTCAAGAAATCTCAATCCATTTAATACTTTGTCGAGTTTTCTTGTCCACATATGCATGTAATGACTGAAATATGGCTCTATGTGAAAAAGAAGTGAAAAGAGAAAGAGAAAGAGTAGAAAGCCAAGCAAAAGAATAAAAAGTTGACAAACAGGTAGAGTTTCGGCTCTCAAATGGAAAAATGGACAGATTTGCTTTAAAAGTTCTACCTTATATAGTCCCCACAGTGTCACATAAAGTCAAAAAAGTCAAAAAACTTCTCAGCCAATAGCTCTGCCATCGAGAAGACTGGCGGTGCACCACCCGACACTCCGGCAGCATTGCCTAGACTTGAAGCAGTGTCGTCGGCTATTTTGGCAGTGTGTCCCTATTTCAGATCATTTTGTCATGCCTAAAATGCCGTGGTTTGGTTTTTTGATCTCCGCAAAGCAAAAAGTAAATCATTTTCTTCCCTTCTTAGGATAGAAAATTCAGGGTAAAGTTTTTTAGGATGTCTCATGACTAGAAACCACTAGGAATAATGAGGAAAATGGAGTCATAAATCAGCAAGAATAAGTCATAGGACTTACATATAATTGTAAACTTACATCTATGACATACATTCACCATTGTCAATTATAAACATGCATTCATAAGATAGGCATACAAGATGAAATAAGAAGTATTAGAGAAGTAAGTCATGCATACACGACAAAAGTACAATATAAAAGTGCATGCATCAAGTACATAGTTATAAACACACATAGTACAGTCATCCGAAAGGAAAAGCAGAGGGAGGTCGGCATGAGCCTCCATATTAACAGCCTCATTACTGGTGTTGGTCTCCTTTCCTTTGCCTCCAATGGGTATCCTCATCACCCTACCCCCTGGATTCTGACATGTCAAGATGAGTAAGTAAGCCATCCATAGCCAACTCCATCCGTTGAGACATCTGATAGGTATTTTGAGCAAACTCTCGAAGGATCTGCATAAAAGAGCGTCAAATATTTTGAATCTTTTTCAAAAGTCACAAATGCAGCAGAAACCCTACCCATGAATCCTTTCTATATGTAAGAAAATCAAAAGGACATAGATATACCTCAATGCCAGTAGGAACATCTCGCACTCTAGGGCTAACAATATTTGGTACCGTCCATATCTTTGTGGTACCGTCTAACCCATAATAGGGAATCTGATCAGAGATGTGGTACTCTGTATCCCAAGCCATCAGACTTAAACTCTGGCTAGGGCCTGTATCATAACCCACTCCTTAAGCATGGCCCTAAGAAGTACTGGCACTAAGAGCCTCAAAAACAGCCGGAGGGATGCGCCCTCTGCAAGTGCCCAGAGTAATGAAAGAGCACCCATGTGGTGTGAGCTTACACATCAGAAATTGATGGCAAAAGTTGTCATAGGAAGAGTCGGGGAACTGAAAGCAGTATGCCTCCTTACCAATGAAAAGATTTGGGGTAGTTTGGATGTCTAAATTTAATCGCATATCCATTAGTGGAGAGCTGGGCATGTGCCATGACCCCAATATTTGAAAGTTCACCCTCTCGCCTAGATAATATAGGCGAAAATAAGGGGTCACAATAGCATCCTTTTATAGGAAAGGCCCTCTATAAAAGTTGCAAAAGGAGTGTGCAACATGCTCTCTCTGAAAGGCCTTGCAATCTACCGCAAGCAACCAATAAGCATATCATAGAAAGTAACAACAAAAGAATGAAAAGACAAGAGGGAATACTTGTTCATCAGTCAGCTGGTTAAAGAAGGCTCTATATGTCAGGGCACCATGCGAATGAGGGAGATCTTGGTTTAACTCCACTCATCTTTTTTCTACTAGAAAGTCTTATGCTTGTTGCTCGATCAATCGGGCGGAGGTGAATGGGAAGTACTCATAAGCCTACATCTACAACACAAAGGCGTTAGAAACAAAAGAGAAAAAATGCTATCGTGTGATAAAAGATATAGTCTGGTGGGCATGATGCGTACCTCCCAAATTGGTGCTGTCCCACCAACGAATAGTACATGCCTACGAGATAGGTCTATCATGTCCCAGTACATGGCACTCAAGACTGCGCCACGCTAGTCATACTCGGCCCACATATCTATCTGGACTAAGCTCTTCAGAATATTTAGATCCACTATATCCTTCATGTTATGGGTAAAAATGCAGCCTGTAATGACTAGAAGACACAAGCGAGTGAGAGTCTCTTTGGGAACAAGATCTCCAGAGGATAGCCCCTCTATCTTTTTGTGGAGGAGTGTCTGCTTGATGCTGGTGCCCTCCATGGGAGAGGCAAAACTAATCAAATTAGTGACTTCCCTTTCGGTGTACTCCTCTCTCCAATCGTTGCACATATCAAGAGGCCGAGACCTGAATCAAATCCCTATCATCATATAAAGGTCAAACAGGGTGCAGGTCATCTCCCTGCAGAACAGGTCAAAAGTATTAGTGGTGTCCTACCACCTCTTAGCTAGAGCCTTTATCATATTCATATTGACACAATCAGGTGTCCTTAACTCCAAAAAGTCGATGAAGCCTGCCAATTCCACAAGATTCTTAACAGCACTTTCTGTGGCAAGACACTTTATCACCATATCCAGATTGCATTGTTCGCCCTGATTTTGGATAGTTTTTTTTTCTGTAATGGATCAATAGGTACAAAATATGTGTAATATTATATTATAAAGCAAAAAAAAAAAAAAGAAAAAAGAAGAAGATTTAGAGAGAACGAGTGAAACACTGACCGCCATGCTTCCATCATATGAGATGTGGTCTTGAGGGTCTTGGTGCAGGACTGAGGGATCAGAGTTCTCCTTCAGTGCCTCATAAAGTCGACCCTAAAGTTCGCCAACAGAGGGGATGGTAGTGTGTCCGAACGAGGAAGCTATTGCTGCAAAATGCTAAACCTAAAAAGCAATAGAGGACAAGTGAAGAAAATAAAATAAAAAAAGGGAGAAAAAAAAAAAGAGAAAAAAAAAAAAGAGTTCTTTTATTATTATTATGCAAAAAAAAAAAAGGAAGAAAAAAAAAAGAGAAAGGGAAATTTTTATTATTGTTATTATTATTATTATTATGTAAAAACAAGGAAATTATTATTATTATTATTATTATTATGTTAAAAAAAAAACAAAAGGGGGGGGGGGGGGGGGGGGGGGGGGGGGGGGAGGGAAGCACACATTTTGTGAGCAAGGCAAAAGAATGAAGAAATTGTGAATGAGAGTTAGCTATTTATAGAATTTATATAAGGACGAAATAGTACATAGTAAAAAGTGTCCTATAATTATTTAGTGTATAAAAGTAAATTTTTAGCTAGTATTAATTAGGAATCAAAATTTGAAAGTTTTTATTTGTTTGTAAGATTTTTATCTACCCATAGACATCTCATTCTCCTATTTTTAGATAGAAAATGTATCTTTTACATCAGAAGAACCAGAAAATTATGACCTTAAAAATTCACTGGTATCCCAAAAATGGTCAAATCGAGTTTCAAAATTCATGAAAATTATCTCATCATAATTGGAATCATTTTTCGAACTAAGATCTATCGATATTTCGAGTTCACTCTCATCAAAATTATCTAATTGATAGACATCTTTGATGAAAAAGTAACTGTGAACTCTCATTTCAACACCTCTAAAATTAATTCTAAACCCATCAATACTGACCAAGATTTTTTTGGTATAATTAGACACCTTTCTTACCCTAATCAGACCTTCTGTACCAGACAATATTTTTTCAAAACTGATTGGATTCTCTCTTAGACTGACTGCTCAAATGTTCTAAAATTAATTTCGAACCATTGACATTGACCAATTAATTTTCTAAGCTCAATAACTCCCAAAAGCTAATTTGGAAGTTCGAAAATCTAGCTGAGGGAAAAAGAAAATTCGAGCCAGCATGCCCACCCAGCGCATCTTTGGGTGGCGCCAGCACCCCTTTAGGAGGAGCAGTACGCAGGCCCCACTAGCTGCCTGCAGTCTCTAAAATACCCCCAACTTGATTTTCTAGTCCTTTTTAGTTCTATTCCTCATAATTTTATCATATTTTCACTAACTAAACTACCTTTACCTCCCTTTGCCTATAAATAAGCTCTCCAACTTTCATTTCAAGACATACCAAAATTGATATTGATAGCGATATATAAACTTTCTTTCTTCTTCTCCCTCCATCCACTCTCTAATTAATTAATTAATCATTTTAATTAATTAATTTTCTCACCCAAACTAAATTAATTAATCATTTTAATTAACTAAAAATCTTTTTTAATCACTCACAAGTTAATTAATTAATTAATCTTTTTTAATTAATTAACTACCCTTTGTTAAAATTAAATCAAAAATCCTTTTTTTTACTCATCCACTATTTTAATTAATTAATCATTTTAATTAATTAATTCACTCATCAATCATTTTTCTTAATTATTAATCAATCCAATCACCTAGTCGGATAAAACAGAACTTCAGTCCGGCAAAACACTTTTTTCATCTCGTCCATAAAAATTCAAGTCCATAAAAATTCAAGGTATTTTTATCAAATTCATTCTCAAAATCAAAAACCATTTTAATCATTCTGTAAACTTTATACTTAGTCGTGAAACGAACTACGTGGGTTTTGATATCTATTCAAACGAGATATGTAAACATGTTTGAAATTTAAATCCAATTTTTCAAATTAAACTCATTTTCCATTTTTCTTGAATGTAACTAATTATCTTTTTTATGATATTTGTAAGGAAATATGTGGCTTTCCTAGATTCCTATAAGAGTTAGAGAAGCCATCCCATTTTTTATTAATGTAATTGTCTTAATTAGAATTAAGGAGTGATCATGTGGTTCTCTTAAATCTTTAAAGATTAGAGGGAACGCTTTTCTTGATTTGTGGATATTTATTATTTCATCTATATTCATGCATCCATGTTATGCTATATTCATGCATTTTATTTGCTATTATCATCTTATAAATGTCATTCATGAAATCCAATTTTTAAATCAAATTAAACTTAAGAGTTAAATTTATATTATTTAAAACTAAAGCCTAGTCCACGAACTCAACTTGGTTTGAAACTGGTGATTTTATCTTTGGGTAATTAATTAAAAATTAATGAATTGGAGTCAATTGAGTTTTTCTTTAATTTTTCCATTGAAAAATAAATTATAGTGGCGACTCTCAAAATCATTTTCAAAAATTAACCAAATCCGAACCCGAGGGTTACATAGTGAGTCTAAATCCGAATAAACATCCCGATTCCCTCTAGCGGACCGAGCCGATGCTCGGGCGAGGCCTTGCATACATGCACATAAATATAATGTATATTAGTTTTGCTTTTTTCATGACTTTGTAGCTTATGATTCTTAACTTTCATGTTATTCCCATTCTAAATCACTTATGAAATTTATGTTTGATGTCTATTAGGACTTGGTTTTAATTTGCACTGAGCTAAGCTTATTTAACTCACCTTACAAGCCCTTATACTTCAAGGAAAAAAAATTACGATTTGAAATCATTTTTTTTATTGGTTCATAATTGTGCTCCAATATCATTTTTTGATAATTTCTTTTTGTAAATAAAAAACTGATTATGAAAAAAATATATATATAGAATCAAAAAGATAAATCACTACGAAAACAACTTATCACGAAAATCTGCATATATAAAATCTCATAATAGAAATTACAAAAAAGCAAACACATTATATTAAATATAATAGTAGGGTTTTAGTTAATCGAGCTAAAATTCTAACCAATCAAAATTTTTAGTCCCCTTAAAAATGTAATCAAACAGGACTGAAATTAAAAAGTCAAATATAATTGAACTAAACTGAAGTAAACAATTTTGGCTTTGTTATCATTTATAACCGAATTAATCTAATAATTATAATATATAATTTATATATTTATTAATATAAAAATAAAATTATTATTAAAAATGTTAATTATTTTATTAATAAATACATTATTGCTAATAATTATAATTTATATAATAATAAATAAAAATTCAATAATTTTGGTAGGTTCAGTTATTAACCAAACTGAAAACTAAATATCTCATTACTGAAATAACTGAATTTTATGAGTTTGGATCAGTTTTTCGGTTAAAATCAAATAGTGCACACCCGATATAATAGATATGGTTTGATGTAGTATATTTTAAATCCAAATTTTAATTAAAAAAAAAAAAAAAGAGAGAATTTCAAGTCCATGTCTTATTGAGAATAAAAATAAAAAAAGAAAAACCAAATACATAAAAGGCTAAATAATGTATGTAACATATTATTAGCTGCAGATATTTCCTTTGACACCAACTTTTCTCCATAACTTGTTCAAGCATTACTTTAACACCAACTTTTCTCCATTACAACTTCAATATGAGAAAAACTTGAAGAATATAGGTTGGTATTACCTGTTTTTTCATGTAAACAAGAAGACATACATTAAACTTAGAATAAGCATAGGCATTTCTCTTTTATAAATATTGTTCTATATAACTAATTTAAGATGTTTTCTTTTCTTTAAAAAGAAAAATCATTATTCATTTGTTTGGGGCAGCTAGATTTTGCCTTTGTTTATGCTCAAGCTCTATGTTTTAATTTTGAAGAAACAGTCTTCTCAAAGAAAATTGGTAATGCTAATACAACCATTTTGCTGAAGAAAAAGTAATATTTATGATAAAATGAATTTTTTCTTTTTTACCAATTTTTCAACGGACAGTATCATGTTTAATTTTTGAGCACCATCAAGAGGCATAACTAGACTTAAAAAATTAGGAGGGAAAGCAAAGAAAAATATATTATAGAGTAATATAATTTTCAAATTTAATAAATGTCTTGTAATGTTTCTTCCAAAAATGCACACTAAATGTATAAGTGGCAAATATAATTCCAAAAAATTATAGAGTAATGTGAATAAGTTTGAGATTTCAATTTGTTGTAATTATTCTCCCAAAAATGCATACTAAATGAATAAGTGACAAACATAATTTGATGATAAAATATATATTTTCTAAAGAAAATATATGATGTATATGTAAAATTATCTAAGGTGTGTACTTTCGAAAAAACTACAAAATTATAGGTGAAAATTAAATTTTGAAAAGTCAGGAGGCTGATCTTATATTTCCAAAAAAGTACATAAAAAATTGTGGGTGAAAAATTAAATTTTAAATAGTTTAAGTTATCCCCAGGTTTACATAGTTCCATCCTTAGGCATCATGTATATTAAGTTCAACCCTCCAATTATATGATCAAGTGAATGGCAGGCCATCCATTCTATGCAACTTAAAATAATAAATAACTCACCTTCTTGCATGCATTTGCTTTGTCTAAAATTTGGGATCTTCAGAGATTTCAATTTGCTTTTTAGCTGCCTGTACAAGAAATACATGAGTTTAATTATCTAATTAATAAGTTTGATCAATTATATTTGCTTGTACAAATATTTAATATAATATTTGTAATTTAATGATCCATTTAAAATTTAAAATTTTAAAAAAGGATTATCATTACGTGATATTGGTAGAACAAAAGTGGGGATTTTTTTTTTTTTCTTTCTCTTATAGATGCTAATTGGGATTGCTTCTCAAAGTAAAATTTAAAGGTATAAAAAGCATATAATTTTTTTTTAAACATAGGGTAAAGTAAAGTACTACTTCCATGTGAATTTTGATAGGGTAAAGCTAGGTAGCACAGAAATAGAAACGAGAAGCGCGGAAACGGGAAACGAAAAACAGGAAAACTGTATTTTTGAAAATGTAGAAAACGAAACGTGGGAGAAACACTTAAATATAAAAAATATAGAAGTATATATATATATATATATATATATATATATATATATTTATACACACACACAAAATACTAAAAATAATAATTTATAAATAAATGTTTAATAATTTAAAGTATATTTATAAATATATATACTTTAAATTATTAAACATATATTTATAAATTATTATTTTTACTATTTGTGTGTGTGTATATATATATATATAATTACTATTATTAATATTATATATAAGGAAAAATTAAGTTGGGAGTGAATATTTTTGTTTAGAAGTAGACCTGGGCAAGCTGATTTTTTTTTTTTTAATTTGGAAACGGGTTTCCATTTATGGAAACGAGTTTCCAATTTTTTCAAATTATAGAAATGTGCCCAAAATATTTTAATCAAGTTTTCGTGAGTTTCCAAATAGAAAATGTTTCCAAAACATGAAAACGTAACCTCCCGAAAGTTTCCGTGCAACATAGGGGTAAAGTAAAGTACTACTTCCACGTGAATTTTGTTTATCTGCGTACTAGAATTTTGTTATTCACATACTAGAATTTTGTTTTTAGAAAATTCATAAGTTGAAAGTAATGCAAGTGTATGGCTATATTTGCAATCAAAATTAATTATTTTAAAATAAATAAATTTGTGATTTTAAAGGACAATATATAAGTAAATGAAAGACAATTAAAGGAATTAAGATAATTAATGTTTGGTTTTCTCTAAAACTGAAAATAGACTATAATTTTTGGAATACAATTAATTCTATTTTTTTTCCCGGTTCATGCATAAGCAATATCTCAAAATTTTTTTAATTTTTATATTAAAATAATTTCAAGTTATATTGAAATGATATATTTATTCTAAAATGAAATTATTAATGTAAAATATAAATCTTCTTTAATTATTTTAAAAATAAATTCGCAATAGAATTATTTAATTTAAACGTTCAAGCCTACAAGTTGATACCTTAAGCTGAGATATAAGAAATAAGTAAAAGAATATTAAATAGACAAAAGTTAGTAATTAAGAAATGAGATTTAAAAAAAAAAAAGAAAAAGAAAAAGAAAAAATACCTCTTCCTTCCAGTGATTCACTGTTGCATTAAGGTCTCCCATTACTTGACAGTTCTTACAATTTATTCCCAGTTTCTTAAGCTTTGGTGTGGTTAATGATGCACAAGAGAAAGTCTTGATTCCACGACATTCCCAAAAGCTCAAAGTTTCTAATAATGGCAATTCAAGGGCATAAATTCCACCGTAGAAACTCCAAAGATTGGGTAAATCGCTAAATTTCAAGGACTTTAATTGAGGGAACATAATTCTATCCAAGCTTGCTTCTTGCTCTTCTTCATCCTCTTTTGCGATTATTTCCTCCAACATTTTGCAAAACTTCACATCTAGGTCTTGGAGTTGTGCGAGACCCTTAGCCACAGAAACTGAGAATATGTTTCTCAAACTGTTGCAGTTAGAAATGGATAGCTTTCTCATATTCTGAAAGGCAATGACATTTTTTGGAAATTTATTGAATAGATGCACAAGTTTTGGTAGACCTATCAATTCAATTTCTTCAAGGTGAGAGAATGTTACAACATTTCTTTCTTCTTCTATATTCAGCCCTTCATACACAAATATCTCCATCAATGACTCTCACCTTATAACAATAAGCTTTTTGAGGTCTTTTACTATCAAATTGCAGGGTACGAGATTCACCAAGTTTTTGCAGTTTTCAACTTGCAAAATAAGTAATTTGTTTAAATCACCATCTGGTAATTGGTCATACCCTGTCCTTGTCAAAGTTTCCTCATCACACATTCGTCCTTCTCTTAACATCTGTAATGCACTCAATAATATTAGAACAATAATATAATTAATTGATGCATGAAATTTTTTTATGTAAATTAATGAATTAATTAAGCCATTTTTTTCATTTTCATCAAAATGAAGAACATTGATTTCTTGTTGCATCTACAAGGGCATAAATCCCACTGTAGAAACTCCTAAGCTTGGCCAAATGAAAAAAATGTAGAGATTTTAGTTGAGGAAATACAATTTTCATTTTGTCTTCTGTGACTGCTTCTTCCTCTCTTGCAACAATTTCTTTCATCTTGCTGCAGTACCCAATTCTTATTAGTTGTAGCTTTACTAGAAGTTTGGCCACACATGGTGAGAAAAGATGCATTAAGTTGTCACAGGATTCTACAACCAACTCTCTTAGATTCTGAAAGGCTGTGATTTTTGCTGGAATCTTGAACCATATATGCCTTACATTTGGTGAATCTTGTAAATACAACTTTTCCAAAGAATTGAGTGCTTGAATAGTATCATGAGATTCCTCAAATGAAAATATCACTTCCAACGTGTCGCAACGATTTATGATAATCTCTCTCAAATTTGGCATCCATGCAATCAATTTAGAAGGAAATGCACAATACATCTGATTTGTCTGATAATCAATATTGCTAAAAGATGCATCCTCATTCTTCATCATCATTGAAACCTTCCAAATCAATAAATATTATATTAAAAGAAAACTGTATTTTTTTCATACTATAATTTCTAGTCCAATAATAAAACAAATCAACTTATGCTATTAAATTAAATAAAAAAAATGCAAGATTTTGAGAAACTAAAATATTTTATACCATAAAGTATTTTTAAAGAATTAAAATGCATTAAATTTTCAAATTTAGAAAATAAAAGTGCTATATAAATTAAAATGTGAGGGACTATAAAGTCTAGTCAAAAGTATTTTTGGTGCTTTTATATATAATAATTAAAGTGTAATTTATTAATAAATGTCGAGGATTAAAAATGTTAATTTGAAAAAAAAAAAAAAAAACTGAAGTGCTAGTGAAGACAAATCTTGAAGTGTTACAGTAATTTGATGAAGCAACTATACATAAATTCGACTTCTTATTTCTTTTTGTGATTTCAATATTTGGGATAAACAAGAAACAACTTTATTTGAATTTTCATTTGTATCTTTCAACTTTCTCTCGCCATACATTAGAAGGAAATCAATAATCTTACTAATTACGTTTATATGCTTTTTTTTTTTTTTTTTTATTTCTAACCTTATCATAGCATGTTATTAAATCTTAATCTACCAATGGTTATTAAAAGATTGCTTATTAAAAAAAAAAGTTTAATTTGAATTTATTTATTTATATTGTATTTTTTCAATTTAAAGTTTTTATTTCATGATTTTATCTAAGACTCTCCAAAATCTTGAGCCACTTTTGCCCTAAGGTTGTAACTATATTTTTCATTTGTATTCTTTCGTTTAATCTTTAATGATATTCGGTGTGCAATTAAATGATGTTTGTACCATAAAGATGCCAGTTGTTACACTTTAAGTATTCCTACATCATCAGAGATTATCATATAATCTGAAACTAATTACAATAGGGGAATTGAGATAAACTCTAAATTATGTATAAGTCTGAAAATCAATATACTAAATGCGAAACTGATGAATTTTGGTTTTGATATTTTTCCTAGGTTTTAACGAGAATTTGACGAAAAAATGAATGAATAGATTGTTGTGATCCTATAAATTAGATTAAAAATATTAATAGGTAATAATAGAATATTTTAGAGTGGTTGAACACTTGAAAGTGGTAAATTAGTAATTTTTAGGAAATGTATAATAATTACTTTTGACTTGGGAGTTAAAAAAAAATAAAATAAATATCATAAAAATTGATAGTGGCTGCCGAAATGAAATGAGAGAGAAGAGCAATAGAGGGTGAGGAAGAGAGAGCTACTGTCGAAAGCAAGAAAGGGAGGTATAAAGGCTATCCAAGGTAAGTTATAATTTTGATTTTGTTTGTTTAGTTATCTTAAGTATGAGTTTGTGATTTATTAAACTTCCTATCTTGCTATATTTCTTTCGAGTATGGGGAAAAATTTAATGGATGATATTGATTTGATGTGTAATGGAGGAAGGAAGTCTATGTGATGATGTTTTGGAGGGGGAAATTGAAGGATAAGCGTTGGAGTGGTGAGAAGTTGAAGAAAACCTAGGATTTGAAGGATGGTGAGATTCAGTCAAGATGGAGCATAGCATTTAGGGTTCTATAATTCATGAAACACATGGGGAAAGGTTTGAATAAGCCTAGGAAGTGCAGAAGTAGGTTAGAAATTAAGAAACAAGAACTTGTATGTAGAACCCTAGTTGGGATTTTAGTTAGTTGAAGGAGAGAAAGCATAATTGGTTAGAGGGATTGAATCCAGTAATTTGTGGCCTCAATTCAAGGACCTTAAGGTCTGAATTTGACATAGCAAAAACTAAGAAATTGCAGGCAGGGTGCTAGAGACCTGTGAAAGGGCTTAAAGAATTTCCTAGTGAATCAAGAGATATTGAACTTTGTATTAGGACTGCCTTAGTGTGCAGAATTAATAGGAACCCTAGAATTAACTTAAGTTAAGTGACCTTAGAGGCAGATTTTGACCATGGATTGGTCCTTCATTTGTTTACTTTTAACTTGTGAAAGGGCTTTTATTGGGCTAAGGAATTATGAGTGTCAGCAGCAACATTAAGGAAAGGTCAGTCTGTCTCCTACATTGAGATAAAGTATGATTTAGAAACTTCCCATGAATAATATAGAGCTCCAAATAAGCTTGTTTTTGGATATCTTATTTCCTTATGTGTCTATTTGACAATGAAAAAGGTTTTATAGTGATTGGACTAGTGTAGCTCAAGTTGTGGCAGTCACTAGACTGTTGGGTCGGTAGGAATTTAATGGGCTGAATTTAGGAATTTGACATTTAGTGTTGTTGTTAACATGAATAAGATCATTATGTGTATGTGTTGTGTGTAGAGGAACCTGAAGTACAACCATATTATTGCCCATGTTGTCTAAGTTAGAAGTGTTTATAAGCAAGGAATTTAAGGTGAGCATCATTATATTATTATACTTGTGTTTTGTTTCTTGATTTGTATTGTCATGAACTCTTGAATATGATTGAATTCCTTGATATGTCAATGCACTTGAATGTCATTAATATGAATTCCCTTAATTGAATATGCCTTGAAAGTCCAACGAAATTCTTCTAAAATTACTAAAAGCTTCGAAATTCTCTATTGAATAAGTTTTTGATTATATTCCCTACTTGAATCCTACTTGTAAACGATGAGTTGTTCATATTATATGATAAATGACCTTTATATGTGATTCTAATTGAGTAGTATGAATACTAAAAGCAAAGATCCCCTTCCTTTAGTATGGGAAACACCGGACTGTGTGCACATTGCACTCTAGCTAGAATGGGTTAATTGTTCTTACTGCACGGACTGGCGGTATTGCTATGCAAGGAGAGCCCTTGCCACAAACGTGTTTACAATGAATAGTTGGACAAAGTTCTACTATCACTATCCAAATTTCTGCTAGACCTACTTGATATTGATTTCATTGCCTATAATCCTATTTGTTTATCTATAAACCTCAATTGTATTTTATTGATTCATAATTTAAAATGAAATATTTATTTACCTTCTCGAATACTTATTTATTCATATGTATATGTATCTATCATTCTTTTAGGATAGCTTTATTCTCTTGCCCACAAGTATGGTGATATAGTTGCACTCATTGAATTTACCCACTGCACTCCCATTCCCTTTTTTTTTTTTTTAAGGAACTTAGGTGCCGGTTCACAGCTTAGGTGTTTCTTTTCTACTTGAAGCTTGTGTGTCATGGAGATCAAAATTATGTTTTGATCATGTTAAATAGTTATGAATATATGTAAGTGTGTATATAAGTGTTAAACACTGCATGGAAAAAGGTTATAAATATGGTATTGCAATATGTTTATTGTGTTCAAGTATGATCGTGATAATGATTTAAGATAAATAAATAATAGTAGTAGCAAATTACTTAAATGTAAAAATTTGTTGAATAGATTGATGACGGTAATTGTGATTATGTATGTGGAGTTGAGGATATAAGTATGGCATATTGGAAGTGTTATATTTATTTCTTGCAAATTTCATATTTTGGACATATGTTAAAATGCTATTGTCATACTTTCGAATTTCTGCTAGATAATTAAGGTTAACGTGTTTTATGGGTTTTGGATGGATATTAGTTTATCCATGCCCTAGAACTGTCGCATCCTGAAAATGGAATGTGACATCAGCCTAGTTGGAGTACCTTGGTGCATCATCTAACATCTTCATCCCAGCCATTATTTGAAAAAAAAAAAAAAAACCTTCCACCTTCAATGAACTTACAGCATTTATTCCTAAAAAAAATTATAACATTTATCTTAGGTGGTATGTAATAACATGATTAATATTTAAAATTAAATTTTTTAGTATTTTATAGTTTTCAATTATTTGACAACACTTATGAACATGTCATTTGAAATTTTCATTTCAACTGTTTTTTTTATATAACAATTCGAAATTTTTAATTTGAGAGTTGCACCAAATGTAATTAATCATCTAACTATTAAATAACTTCTAATATAAAAATTCAGCATTTATATCATTTAACACTTAAAATTCAAGTCTTTAAATTTTCAGCACATAAATCTTCATTTTTCAGCCATAACAACCAATAATATATTTAAAATTATGCATTAATTAGTTTTAAATAATTTTCACTTTTGATAGAAAAATTATTATATTCCATCTTATCCCATGATTACAATTCATAATTTTTTTTTACTTGTGAATTAAGTACTATTTTATGACTGTTTCATGCATTGTATTGGTACGTAATAATTAATGTTATTTAAAATGTGGTTTTTTTATTTATTACTAAATATGATGTTTTGAATGCTAATTCTCTTTAAAAATATTTTAATAAATTTTATTCTACATAATAATAATACACATAATTGATGGCTAAGGGTCATTTTAGCCCTTGTATTTTTTTGGGAAATTCTAATTCCAACCCCCCACTTTCTTTTTACAACTTCTCTTTATTTAAATTTTTTTTTTTCATAACCCCCTCTTTTCCTTTTCAATCCTTATCATTTTTACAACTCTTTTTCCCAATAAAAAGAAAAAAAAATTATAACCTATGTATAATTATATAACTTCTTTTCACTTTATAATTCTTATCTTTCATTTTAACTACCTTGTAACCTCATATTCAATTATTCTTGTAGCTAGACTGTTGTTTTTATTTTCCTCTAATACTAATTAATTAAAATACTAAATTATAATTAATATTTTTCAAGTTATGATAAGTTTTTTAATAGTCTCATATTTGTGAAGACTAAATCATTTAATGTGCTAACTGCAGGTACACCATACAAAATTAAAAAGTGAAATAATATATTGTAAGGGAAAATTTAGCATTCACAAAAGTGAAATAGTCCTACAGCCTATATATATATATATATATATATATATATATATATATAGGAAAAAATTATGTTCTTACATGTTTTTTTCTTCATTAATCTCTAATTGTGAATTTAGGTATAAAAAAAAGATTGTACATTAGTTATAAGGGTGAAAAAGATAATTTACTTAGAATATATAAATAATTTAATTTATTAAATTTTATGGAGAGTGTAAAGAGAAAATGGGAGTTAGAAATAGAATTCCCCATTTTCTTTTTGGATGTCCAATCAAGTCCATTAAATACTTTTAGGCCCAATTTCAACTATAAGTTTTTATTTTCATTCAATTGAATCCATTTTTTGTAAAAAAAAAAAAAAAAGGTAAAATATTAATTTTTATAGTAAAATGATAATTTTTATTTGAAAATAATAAACTATTTTTGTTATTTATTTTAGAATAATTAAATTAATTTTAAAAAATTAAAAATTCAACAAAAATCAAGAACAAAACAACATCAATCGAAAAAAAAAAAGCCCGATCCCTAAAAATGATTATAACTGACATTCATGTGTTCTTGATTTTTGTTGAATTTTTAGTTTTTTAATTTATTTAATTATTCTAAAAAAATAATAACAATGGTTTATTTTTTGAAATAAAAAAAATATTGTTTTATTCTTTAAAAAATTAGATTAAATTGAATAAAAATAAAAACTCACCGTTGAAATTGGGCCCAAAACATCTAAGACCTGATTGGACATTAAAAAAAAAAAAAAAAAAAAAGCACAAGGATTAAAATGACCCTTAACCCCATTATTGACAATTATACAGAAGTATGAAAAATTAATAAAAAATTCTAACAATTTTGCACTTTATTAATTTTACCATGAATTTTTTAATTTGGTCAATTTGTGCTAATATGAAAGTTTATTTTTAAATTAATGTGGTTTATATATGTAATTATTCACAATTAAGACATTCGAAGAGAATAAAAATCATACCTGGCAGTTCCCATCATCTATTTGTGTCCAAAAGCCAATTAGCTTTGGAAGACGTTTTAGCTCCAATTTTGTTAGTTCAGGAAACTCAGTCTCATCATCCACTTCCTTTCCACAGAAAATTCCCTCAATCTCATGACAATATTTTATCTCTATGTTTTGTAGGTGTCTTAATCCTCCAGCCATAGACCGTGCAAAGACGTATTTCAACTTACGACAATATAATATTTTTATATTTTTTAAATTACTAAAGCAAAAAAGTTGATTTTGACCCATCTCAAATAACTTGTTCAAAAATTGGCCATGCCATATTTCTTTCAAATTAGGCAAATTCTTCATGATTAGTTTCTCCAACTGAGGGAAGCCAATTTGGGGAATTCGCTCCATTGCATCAGCTACATATTCTAGTTCTTTACATTCAATAACTGTTAATGCCTTCAAGAGTGGAAAGCCCTTCTCTTCTAGCTTGTAGAGAATGTTCTTCAAATTTTGAATGTTTTTCAAAGTCAAGACTTCAGTTTCTCTCAACAAAGCACATATTCCACTTGCTCTGATTTCATTTATATGGCCTTTAAGATGCAACTTGTTCACTGAATGTCTGCCAATTAATCTACCATCAACACTATAAAGATAATCAATATAATCATCTATAATCCAAATTTTAAAATTGATTAGGTTTGTAAATATGGGATAAGGGTTAGGCCGTATGAATGAGATTTCAGGTACTGCAATTTGTAATGTAGTTATAGGATGAAGTTTTAGCTCATTGAGGCTTGCATTGGTTTTTCCTCTATAATCTGTGAATTCCCACTTCCTAAAATATTTTGTCACATGCAACTCTTCTAGTTTGGACAGTCTTGATAATACACCTGATGGAATGTATTCAAGGTTTGACATTTCCTTCAAGTCTAACAGCCTTAGATTTATCAGTTCTCCCATCTCTTGTGGCAGCTCCTTTAGCTTCCAAGTTTTAATTTTAAGTATTTCTAAATTTTTTAGAGTACAGATTGTTGATATCTGCGTTAGATCACCCTCAAGATGCAAGGTACGAAGCTTCTGCAGGACCATAATTGATTGTGGAAGCTGTACAACTTTCAAATATAGGACTTTGAGTTCTTTCTTTCCTTCAAAAAAGTTGTCTGAGAGATAATATGCATGATATCGTAAAAGTTCATGCCTTA
Organism: Reutealis trisperma; assembly: GCA_947687605.1. Lineage (NCBI taxonomy): Eukaryota > Viridiplantae > Streptophyta > Magnoliopsida > Malpighiales > Euphorbiaceae > Reutealis > Reutealis trisperma. The sequence goes on from CANTUT010001527.1 coordinate 81,057, forward strand.
CAATTTGCCAATGCTTATCTTTGGAGGCAATAGATAGAGCAACATCACGGACAACATCATGCATTTTGACATATTTATCACCAAAATGATCTTCAAACAACAAATATGATCTCTTCAATTTGTTGATAATGATAGGGATTTTGGTTCTGACTTGATGCAAAGTATCCACATCTTTGAACAAGTTTAGACCCATGCCATATCTAATCAAATCTTCAATCAAAATGCTAAAATCTTCGGGAAATAAGCAACAAAGCAAAAAACACGATTTAGCTTCTTCACTTCCCAAATGATTGTAGCTTAGTTCAATTTTTGAGAAGACCTCATTTTGCATTCCTAAAATATTTTCAGACGTGGACTTCTGTAGTTCTTGGAGTGCACTTTCCCATATATCTTTGCTTTCATTTTCCAAAGCTCTAGCAACAGTTACAATTGCAATAGGTAGACCTCCACATTCCTTAGCAACCTGTCTTGCTATATTAGAATGCTCAACAGCACCACCTGCCATGTCCCTAAAAAGTTCCCAAGCTTCATCTTTTGATAGAACTTTGATTGGGAAGTTCTTTTGGCTTCTCATAACCTTGCACACATCTTCATTTCGTGATGTCAATACAATTTTGTATCCTTTTCTCTCACCTCTGGAAGGAAGTCCGATTGTTCCAAAATCTAACTTGTCCCAAACATCATCTAGTATTAAGAGTACTTTCTTGCCACAATTCATAACCCTCTCACGTAGCTTACCAGCTCTAACAAGCATAGTCTCCTGATCAAATTTCAATCCCAGTTGTTCTGGAATTTCACCTTGAATCTTTTTAAAGTCAATATTTTGGGACACAACCACCATAACAACCTCATCAAACAATTTCTCTTTTTCAACTCTTTTGACAAGCTTTTGAGCCATTGTGGTTTTACCCGCACCTCCCATACCACAAATACTGATCATGCTAAGCTCATCATCCTTCAAAGCATCCCAAACTTCATTCATGATTGAAAGCCTTGATTCAAAATCTTTGATGCCTTCCATGTTGAAGATTGATCCAATCTTTGGCAGAGGAGCAGGATTTGCTATTTCACTGAAATTCCCAGCTTTTTGGAGCATAGTGATAATCTCTAAAGTCATCTTTTTAGCTTCCCTACTCAAAGAATAACGAGATTTTGGATTTGTAAACAACCCATTCAAGCATTTATTATTCTTTTTGATTTCATTTTCAAGAAATTCTCCAAACTTTTCTTTTATGCGATGCACTTCCTCTTGCCAATGAACCACCTCCGGAGCAATAATTTGCAAGTTCCTTTTAGCCTCATCAATACGAAGGTTGAGTCCACTTTGTTTGTCATCTAGCTGCTTTATCTCTACTTGTAGATTGCTAATGTTATGATTATAGTAAATTAAGTATCCAATTTGTCGTGTGACAGGATCCAACATAGATTTTGCAATTTCACTAGCTATTGAACTTACGATCGCAGTAAGAAACTCCATGTCTCCGACTCTTACTCTGGCTTAACAATGCTTAAATCTGAAACAATAGTAAAATTGGAGCTTCAATCAATGAGGAAAAAATATATGCCCAATAAAAGAAATACAAATAAATCAAACATACAGCGAAGATACAAAATAATCATAAGAAAACTGACTTTGAAAAACTTTAATTTATTTTTTCTAAAAATAATCCTAAGCTAATAGACATTCTATTGAAAAGGCCCAACAAAGTAATGATTTGTTAGCAAATTTTTAATTAATTAATTATAATTCAATATATACCAAAAGAATTAAAAATGTAAGAATTTAAAATCGGTTGTTTCAAAGAAGAAGTTACTGTTAAAGGTTTATTTTTTGAGCCATTGTCAATCATCATTCATTGAGTGAGGTTTCTTCTTATTTAATTTGTTCAGTTTTTCTATTCAATAGACATGTATATCTCTATATCTGTTAATATATATCATTTAGGCTTGGATCTATTTTTATTTTTGTTGTTTTTCATTTATATTATTCCTTTTATGAGATTTAATAGATCTTTTTTTTTTTTTTTTTTTTTTGTAAAAAGTATTATATTATTTTAAACTTTTATGAGTTTTTTGAGTTGTATTGATAATTGTATATTTTGTTTTATATTTTTGAGTTATTATGTTTTATTTTGTTATTTTTTAATTTTTTAATAGATAATGATGTGTATTTTATATTTTGTTATACTTTGAGTTGAAATGATAGTTACTTTATTTTATTTTAATACAGAATTAAGAAAAAAAATTTGTTAATTGTTTTTTAATTCTAATTTAATTCAATGCCTTAAATCTTGTTATTAAATGATTTTAATTTAATAATAAATTATTTTTAATAAAAAAAATTAAAATAGCTAGAAAATTGCATGAAATAATAGTTCGTAAAACAATTATGATTAATTAATTTTAAAGTCCAATTATCGTACCTTTATGTGTTGTTTATGTGAGGTCCTAAATTGAGATTTTGGTATATTGATAATATGTACATATAAGATTAGAACTTGTAATTTTATATTATTGAAAATGGTGCTCAATTTGTATAAATTAATATAAGATAAAAAGAACTAAGTAAATAGTAGTAATAATAATAGTAACCGTACTTTGATTTAAATTCTAAATTTATATATTGAAATTTTAAAAACATGTTAGTTGTGAGATTCAATATTAGCACTATATGCACTTGAATCATTTTGTCCTTTTGGTTTGAAACCAAATCCTTTAGGACGTTATAATTTACCATACATAGGAACTCATAATTTAAATTTTTTGGGGATGAAAATTCAAAAACATATTGAAAAAAATGCAAAGTTGGATTGATGTATTGGTTTTTCAGATTTTGTGGCTAGTTTGTGCATTGGCTTGATGATTGATATTTGATATATTTAGATAGGATTGGGTTGATGACTGAGCTATTTGGATTCATAGAGACATAGTAAGTTTGTTAGTTTTCCTTTCTAGGGGGTTTTAGTCTTGTTTTAGGGGAAACTCTATCGAATTTTCTCCTTGGACTATTGTGAAACCTACAACCTAATATTAGTAAACCACTATTATTTGTCCCTTAAAAGAAAGCTCGAAAAAAAATGAATATGGATCGATCATGGAGGTATAATAGGCTGAAAGAAGAACTTCTTAACCTTGATTTGTGCAAGGGTTGTAAGTATTTATTGTTTTCGCTTATAGTCAGGGAGTGCATGAATGGACAAAAGATTAAGTGTACTTGTACTCTTAGAAAGTGTCAAACAAAGTGTGCAGGGAAGTTGACACTATCAAATTTCATCATTTGAGAAATGGATTTATAGCAAGTTATAATGTATGGAGAAGACAAGGGGAGATGGAGTTTACTGGGGAGCTTAGTCACGATATTGGGGTTGACAAAGATTTTTTAATCGAATATGAAAATGCATATGAGACTATGGTGATAAATGCGACTGGGCCTAATTTCATTTTATATCTAGATGTAATGGAACAAACATGGAATCCAGAAGCGCAAAAGTTTTATGATGTGCTCAATGTTACGAATCAAGAATTGTAGTTTGATTGTAAGAAGCATTTGCAACTCTCTCTTGTAGCTCAATTATTGAAAGTCAAGTCCAAACATCATTTGTCTGAAAGGGCATCTAATGCAGTCATGTCAATAATTAAATAGGTGTGCTAGATGATAAATTTGTCCTTCATAACTTTTAAATGACCAAAAGGATGGTGCGAGGGCTCAACTTATCAATTGAAAAGAATCATAGTTGTACTAATGGTTGCATGATATATTGGGAAGAAGATTTATAATTGACTAGTTGTAAGGTATAGGGCATTCAACAATACATGTGTTCGCAAGTACATAATGGTAATACGAGTAAGAGGACCCTTGTATCAGTTAAGATAATATTGTATTTTCCTTTGACTCTATGGTTGCTCAGATTGTATGCTTTGAATACATCAGCTAATGACATGTAATGGCATGCATAACATAAGGTTGAAGATGGTGTCATGCATCATCCATCTGATTCTATTGCTTAGAAGAATTTCAATGACTTGCATCCAAATTTTGCATCAAAATAAAAAATATTCGACTTGGACCATGCACTAATGGTTTTCAATCTTTTGGTCAATCGGACTAGCAATACTCATCATGGCCAGTCATTCTAATCGTATATAATCTTTCTCCTTGGATGTGCATGAAGGAGGCTTTGATGTTTCTAACAGTGTCGATATTGGGTTTTAGGAACCCTAAAGAGAAGTTAGAGGTTTTGTTGCAACAACTAATGTTAGAGTTGAAGATATTGTGGGAAGTAGGGTTAAAGGCATATGACATATCCTTGCAGCAGAATTTTCATATACAAGCGGTGTTGATGTGGACAATCAGTGACTTTTCAGCTTTTTCAAGGTTGTTTAGTTGGAGCACTACTAGATGATTAGCATGTCCTTACTGTATGGATGACTCGAATGCATTTACATTGTCAAAAAGTAGTAAGTAATCTTGGTTTGATAATAACAGAAAGTTCTCGCCACAAGACCATCCTTTTAGGAGGAATATATAGGAATTCTATAAGAATAGAGTAGGGATGAAGGATGCCCCTTCAATAAGGTCTAGAACAAAATTATTGGACAGCATAGACTATTTGGGACTTGAGAAAGTAACAAAAGAAGGTGTAGTTGAAATCAATTAGGCATATTTTAGGATTTTCCTTAATGAAGTAGTAATCTAACTAGGCACAACCTTGATGTGATGCACATTAAGAAGAATTGTTTTTGCAATTACTTTCAATACTGAGATGAATGTAGTTGGAAAAACAAAAGACACAACAAAATCTAGATAAGAGTTGAATGTTGTTGGTGCTCGAAGCTTGAAAGGTCATATATCACGGGTAAATATCCAAAAGTATGACACACTCTTGACAAATAATCAAAGTTAGTGTCGTGTGAGTCGGTAAAAAATATGACATTCCCAGACAGATATGCGTCAAACATGGGCAAATATATTATCATGTAGAAGCTAATTTGTTTGGTATAAAGAGTCACGACTGCCACATGTTTATACAGAGGTACACCCCCACCCCTAGAGTATTATATTTTTTGAAACACTTGAGAAAAAATTTTTAGGTGCTTGTCTTGCACACACTTCAGAGTTGCTATCTTTTTTTTTTTTTTTTTTATTTGTTTCTTGAATAATTGATAATTTTAGTTTGCAAATTTTTTATAATAATGTACAATATTTTGCAATGTTATTTTATTATTAATTTTATTTACTAATTAACAAAATTTTTATTACTCCCTTAGTCTATAAATTATAGTCCAAATTTTCTTTTTGAGATGTTCAAAATAAATAGTTTAATTTCTTTTTTAAGTTAACTTTATTATTGTGTTTCCAAATATGTTATATAGTGTAGTTATAATTAATCACATTATTCTAGAATAATTAATATAATTTATGGTCATAATAAGGATAAAAAAATAAAATAAACATAAATCTTTAATTTTTATGCCAAAATAAAAGTGGACTATAATTTGTGGATAGAGGGAGAATAATTTTTATTATATATTAATCTTATTTAGCCATTATATATTTTAATATACCAAATGCATTTATATATGGCTAAAAAATATAGAAATAAATTGCGCTGCGTTAACGACAAGAACGGCATCCCTATAATTAGCGACACTATATACACTCTACTAACGAGCTAGGATAGTTTGGTTATCTCCAGAATTAGTGACACTTTTGTACGGTGTCACTACAATTTTGCTACAAAATAGCTACGCCATATGGTTGTTGCTATGCATGACGAAGCCACCAACTCGTCGTTAATTTTGTCGGTGATGGCATCATCTCTTTGATTTTGCTCTCAAATTAGCAATGCTTTGTCTACTTTTAGTGATCCAGAACAATCTATTGAGACACATAGTTTGGCGTTGCTAATTTGCAACGCTCTGTTTCACTTAACGACAAGCATTAGCGATGCCATATTAAGGCATCCAAATGAGTCAGTTTCTTGTAGTGATCATAGTCAATCTCTTACACTCTAAATAGGAAATAAATACTTCAGATACTCATTAAATATTTTTGCTTACCATTTTAGTAGTTTAATTATCGCAATAGCATATAATATGATTGCAAATTTATTATTGTTTAGTATTTTTTTAATGAGTTGAATTATTGTTTTTATGTTAAACAAATTATATTGTTGTTAATGCTTGGTATTATTGGTTTTTTTCTTAATGCTATTATTCTATAAATTCGTTGAACTTTTATGTATATATATATATAAAGCTAATACATCTTGGTTGTTGATTGAATCAGTTTCTGGTTTTTCTCCTCTTATGTTAATTTAGGTAAACTAATAAAATAAAGCTTCATATAGCTAGGATTATATTTACTATATACATTAATTACAAAATATTTTTTCTCAATAATATATTTAGCTTAAAATAAATAATATGGATTATGTTAACAAATGCCCCTAACACTTGTTAAGCATTTAATATTATTAGTTTATTTAATGTATTGATGCCTCTAGGCACTTATGAAGTATTTAATATACTTATTTTTTTAATGCATCGATTATACTATTAAAGAAATTTTCTATTTAATACCAAATTTAATTAGGCAAATTTCTCTTTTTTTTTAATCTTTTAATGAAGCAAAAAAAAAAAAAAAACTACATCATTTCTATTGAAACAATTATCAATAAATTATATAAAAAAACTGAAATAATAAAATTTCAAAAAAAAATTATTCAAAAGATAAAATTTCAAAATTTTAATTAATGCAGTGCAAGTTTCTATTCTTAGTACCATATACATTTTTAGTACAATTTTCAATTCATTTTATTACTTATAGTTTTAGTACTATTTTTTTTTTCTATTGGATGAATTTAAAAAAGAAAAAAGTTAACAAATTAAAATCATTAATGCTTATAAGATAAAATAAAATGAATAGAAAAATATGGAAAGTCTATTGAATTAAAGTAAAATTTTATACTTTTTATCAATTAAGATGTTTTATATTGAACAAAAAATGTTTTTTAAAATAAAAAAAAAATACTTTTAGAGATGCTCTTATTATACATATCTAAGTTTTCTCAATGCCACACAATAAGTAAATTCAATTCTTGATCAAAGAAAACCAGGTTTTATTTACCAATCTCAAAGATATATATATATATATATATATATATATATATATATATATATATATATATATATATATATATTGAAACTTACCAAAATAAAAAAGAATGACTCTGCCTATATTGAATCTTTACTTGTCTGTTCTCTAAGCAAAACCGAAGCGAATAGAAAGCCTATGTAGAAATAGAACTGCAGAAGAACAATTTTGAGATTTGTATCAATCGAAATATGAAATTAAAAAGTCTATGAGTTCAGAGAAATATTGAATGTAGAACCATTAAATTTTGAATGGGGTCAAAACAAATGGAACAATATAAATATTGTATTATATTATTCATTAAATTAAGAGAAATACTTTTTTGTTTTTTTTTCTAAATGTATAAACGATAGTTTACTGGCTGAGGTTTAATTTAATAAAAGCAACTATAAATTATCAACTAATGAGCTTATATAATTAAAATAAAAGCATATGAATTTTTTAAAATAAAATTCATAAAGTAATACTCGCTCTGTTTTAAAATATTTGTTATTTTCGAAATTTTTTTTTTGTTTTAACTTATTTATCGTTTTAAAATTTTGAGAATATATTATTATTTTTTTCAACTCTACTATTCATTTATTCTCTCACTAAATATTTGTATTACTTTTTTTCTCTACATTAAAATTAGTAAAAGGTATTTTAGAATTTTTATCTTAAAATTATAATAATTTTTTAATATATATACTAAAATTTTAAACGATAAATATTTTGAAACGGAAAAAATAATTTCTATCATCGTATAAATTTTAGATTTTATAAACTAAAAAATTAGTATTTATTTAAATATATGAAATATCAATTAAATATACAATTGAATATAAAGGAATCATTGCATATACTACTAAGAATCATTAATTATCAAGGTTGAAAAAAAAAATCTATTTCATAAGAAAAACAACTAAATACTATCTATATATCAATATGAAAGTCAGAACAGAGAAACCCAAAACAGACGTATGTTAAGCCACGTAGGATAAAATGCAACCTTTTAACAAATGGTGTTAAAATGCAACCTTTTTATTTAAAATTTATAAAAAGATTACCATATTTTTTTTATCCATGGAGGGCCCAATGGGCCATGGCTACAATGAGAGATAGTCATATTTTTATATTCTTGCAAAAGGCGAAATCTCACATGACGTAGAGAAGAGAACTTGAACTTAATACCTTTCGCTGCCATTAATAAAATGCTATTGCCACTTGAGCAAAAATTACTATATTATTTGTTCCAATTGCAACTCAAAATATAATGACCCTGGAAGAAGTCATTCCATAGATTGATTACGCAGTTCAATAGGCTTTGATTTACATGCTCTCCTTTATCAACAGTGGTGAGCTCTTTCTTTTATTTATTTATTTTTCTGTTAGAATAATTGTAACCTCATTAAAATATAATTCAATGTAATATATATTAATCGGCAATAGAAATATTGATTAATTGGCTTATGCTGAATTCTCTGGATATCGACGTATCAACTTAGAGCTCGCGAGCATATCTTATTTGCAGGATAATTTTACAATTATAATTTAAAATTGGTCTGTGTACACCTCCGTCGCATTATAATTACAGTTAATTTGCGTGTTTGTTTCGCCAAGTTTTTACAACGATTCAATGACTAATATTTTTATATTTTTATGTTGAGAGTTTTAAAATTGCAATTTTACATCAACTAACCATAGGCAGTTGTTGCTAGCCTAGGATAGCTACTGAGAAGTATGTTCTTCAAGTAAAAATTAATCATTCTATTTTCTAACCAAGAACAATTCTATTATTAGCATCTACAATAAATAATGTTTTAAGGATAAACTATTATTTAGTTCCTGAGATTTGATTTAATTAACTATTTAGTTTATATATTTTGTGAAACTGACAATTTAATCCTTAAAATTTTATTCTGTTAATGAAATTAGTCTTTCCGTAAAAAATTGGTCCTATTTACCATTTAAATAAAGGTAAAATGACAAAAATAACCTTATTCAAACTACTATTTAATCCTGAAATTTGATTTAATTAACTATTTAATCCTTGTTTTTTCGCCACTTCACTTTAATTTAATAGTAAATTGGATAAATTTTTGATAAAAGGACTAATTCCATTAAAGGAATAAAATCTCAAAGGTTAAATAATCAATTTCACAAAATACAGAGATTAAATAATTAATTAGACTAAATTTCAAAAACTAAATAATAGTTTACCCATGTTTTAATTATATACACTCAACTCATATATATATATATATATATATATATATATATATATATATATATATATATATATATATATATATATATATATATTATGAATTGCAAGCTCACTCTCTCTCATATCACTCTCTTCCCTTTCTCTTTCCTCGCTTGCTCTTTCATTCTCGTTCTCTCCTAGGACAATCTCAAAGATGCCCTTACTTGCACTAAATTCACTAAATTAGATGGTGATTTCTTCACCGAGTCGTCACCTGTGTAGGACGAGTTTGGCGACTCCGATTCCAAGCCTAGGCATGAACTCGATCCTGGCTCCTAACGCCCAATTGTTGAGCCTAATCCTTCCATTCCTACTATTTTGAATGCTAAAGAATCAAGAAATTCAAGATTCAAGATTTGGTGTTTTTGGGTGATTTTTGAGCTCTATTTGTGTATATATGATCGAGATTGAAAAGGAAAATGATTGAAGGGTGGGAGATTGGTCGGATTGACACATTTATTGATAAAGATATTAGTTAAGTTTTTTAGTTATAATAAATCCCTATTTACTAGAGAGTTAATTGCTTGAATTTGACAATTTCTTTGCTGATTGTACCATGATGCTATAGTCTTGCATCAGTGGGCTGTTATTTCTCTTTTATGTTACTTTGTAAAGGCTATTTAAGCCAAGTTTAGTTATTGAATAATACAAGTCATTCTCCCAAATTGTTTAAAGTTCTTGTTTCACTTTACTTCTTGTGTAAACAATAATTCCTTACAATTTGGTATCAAAGCTCCCTATTGGGGCCTGAGAAAAAAAAAAAAAAGCAGCGATCTTTGAGTGATTTTCAAACGCATAAGAGAATTGAGAGGATGAGTGAAGAGAAGACTTTCATGCAACCTGCAATTCCACGCTTTGACGGTCACTATGACCATTGGAGCATGCTCATGGAAAACATCTTAAGATTCAAAGTGTACTGGAGTCTTATTGAAACTAGTTATCAAGAAGCAGAGGCAGGAGTAGTGTTGTCTGAAACGTAGCAAAAGTAGTTGGAGGATTTGATGATTAAGGATCTCAAAGTCAAGAATTATTTGTTCTAAGTTATTGACAGGACAATTCTTGAGCAAATCCTAGAAAAACGTACTTCAAAGCAAATATGGGATTCAATGAAGAAGAAGTTCGAGGGAACTAATAGAGTAAAGAGCTCAACTCTTCAAGCTTTGAGGAGAGATTTCAAAATTCTGGAGATGAAGACAAGCAAAACCATTACAGAATATTTTGCTCGTGTCTTGAGCATAGCAAACAAAATGAGGAGTAATGGAGAGCAGATGAAGGATGTCACTATTGTCAAAAAGATTCTTAGAACCTTAACTGAGAAATTCAACTATATTATTGTCTCTATTGAGGAATCTAAGGATATTGATGCATTTACAATGGATGAACTACAAAGTACACTCATCATCCATGAACAGAAGTTTCACAGGAACAATGGTGAGGAGCAGGCATTGAAGGTGACTCTGGATAATAGAAATGGAGGTAGAGGTCAAGGTAGAGGTAGCTATAAAGGTAGGGGTAGAGGCAGAGGTCGACCAGTTTTTAACAAGGCTACCATTGAGTGCTATAAATGCCATCAACTTGGTCATTTTCAGTATGAGTGCCCAGCTTAGGAGAAGGAGGCTAACTATGCCGAATTAAATGAACATGAAGAGATGCTCTTGATGGTATATGTCAAGGAGAACCAGGCAGTGCGAGAAGATATTTGGTTCCTTGATTCAGGTTGCTCAAATCATATAAGTGGGAACAAGGCTGCATTTTTTGAGTTGAATGAGACATTCCGAGAAATTGTAAAACTGGGAAATAATACCAAAATGAGTGTACTTGGAAAGGGAAGGGTGAGATTACATATCAGTGGTAGTAACCATGTAATTATTAATGTATTCTTTGTACCGGAACTGAAGAATAATCTCTTGAGCATTGGACAACTTCAAGAGCGTGGTCTTGCAATCCTAATTCAATCTAGAAAGTGTCGCATATATCATCCAGATAGATGGCTTACTATTCAACTAAAGATGACAACCAATAGAATGTTCGTATCATTGGCCAACTCACAGCCCAAGAAGGAGAAGGATGCCTATTTTTATACAACTACCTCTGATTTAGCTCATCTTTGGCATTACAGGTATGGGCATTTAAGCTATAAAGGCTTAAAATTACTACAATCTAAGAAAATGGTTCATGGCCTTCCACAACTTCCCGCATCATCTGTGACTTGTACTGATTGTATGGGGGGGAAACAACATAGAGACCCAATTTCAAAAAAGAGCACATGGAGAGCCACACAAAAGTTGCGGCTGATACATGCAGACATTTGAGGCCTAATTTCTCCAATTTCAAACAACAAGAAAACGTACTCACTATGCTTTATAGATGATTTTAGTAGGAAGGCATAGATATATTTTTTGAGTGAGAAATCTAAGGCATTCAACATGTTTAAGTGTTTTAAGAAACTTGTTGAAAATGAAATTGCTTTGACCATTAAATGCTTACGTACTGATAGAGGTGGGGAATTTAAATCTAATGATTTTAATGAGTTTTGTAAGCAACATGGTATTAAGAGACAGTTAATAGCCACATACACTCCATAACACAATGGATTGGCTGAGCGAAAAAATCAAACGGTGATGAATTTGGTGAGAAGCATGTTGTCTGAGAAAAAGATGCCAAAGAACTTTTGGCCTTAAGCTATTAACTGGGCAATTTATGTATTGAACAGGAGTCCCACTTTAGAAGTTAAAGATGTCACGCCACAAGAAGCATGGAGCGGGGTAAAACTAAAAGTGGAGCATTTCAAGGTCTTTGGATGCATCTCACATGCTCATATTCCTGACGAAAGAAGGAAAAAATTGTCTAGTAAAAGCTTACCCTATGTTCTTTTAGGTGTCAGTGAAGAATCAAAGGCACATTGGTTATACGATCCTATCACAAAAAGGATTGTAATAAGCCGAGATGTCATCTTTGAAGAGTAGAAGCAATGGGACTGGGATAAAAGTTTTGAAGAACAAATTTTAGTGGATTTAGAATGGGGAGATGATAAGAGCTGTACTGAGTTAATCGAAGATGATGTTTACAGTGAAGAAGGCAACAACAACGATATGGTGATAATGAATGGCTAGCCAAATTCAACCTCTCCAAATATTTCAACTAAAGCTAATTTAAATGAAGAAGGAAGAAGAATCCGATGAGCTCTAGCATATTTGGATGATTATGTCACTGGTAAAGGACTTTTAGACAAGGATATTGAGGTTAATATGGCTCAAATTTATTCTACAGATCCATCTAGTTATGAAGAGGCTGAAAGAGTCTCAAATGGAAGTTTGCAATGGATGCTGAAATGGAGGCAATTGAGAGGAATGAAACATGGAAACTAACTAATTTACCTGCAGGTACTAAGAAAATTAGAATAAAGTGGATTTACAAGACAAAATTCAATGAACTTAGAGAGGTGGACAAATACAAAGCAAGGTTGGTGGCCAACGGTTATTCACAACAACAAGGAGTGGACTATACTGAAGTCTATGCTCCAATGGCAATGTCACGACCCACCTTTTGAGCCGCGACGGTCCTAGGGCATGGGTAGCCATAAGGGCACCAAAACCCGTAGAACCCATTCCACTCACAATCAATTAACATTCATTACATTGAACCATATCCCAAGACCGTAGCCTAATCACATTTACTTAATACCCATTACTTGCTATCATTTCCACTTATAATATCATTTACACATATAACTTGTAAAACCTTTAAAGTTTCCTTTCATGTCATTAACTCAACGTTCAATAGTTCATATATAATCACAATAACAGTTATGATACGAATCATATTATACAAACATCCTTTAACATATTAATGCTAACCCATTAATAACCATTCATGTTACATATGGACCTTATAACTTTCAATAACCATGGAATTTTACTTACAACACCGAAACTTATCAAAACAGTTCCCAAGCGAATGATGAGCTTGGGACTTTTTACTTTGCTAACTCGTTGACTGTACCTGAAAAGTTTAAACCACTAAAATATGAGACAGAGCTCAGTGAGTACATAATAAAACTGTATAAAATAAGCAAGTGATAGGTGGTTTAGTGATAATTTCTTATAGCAATGAAGTGAAACGAATCAAGAATCATTCTTATAGAATAGTTTTCCATATACAGTAATTATTGCATTTTTAGCAGAATATTTCCTTTATGGAAACGGTGTGTTTCCCACATTATCATTATCACTTGAGTGGCGGCTTACGCCTTGCTCACTCCCATTTCAGTCACACGTACAACTGATCGGGTCGCACGTACTGGGGGCCATAAACCCTTCCCAGCTAGGGTTCGGATACTCTTTACCCTATCCGCAGGTTCATTACCATTGTGCACAATGTCTGATGTATTGCCCCACATCAGAGGGGTATTCTGCTTGCCACGATATCATTAAAACATTTTTCCTTTCCATCCATGAAATACTTCAATGGATAATATATCAATAAATAATCAAAATTCCCATCATTGATCATATTAGGAAATGAAGCAATAAGGCAAGTGCCATAAGGGATATTTAATTCAATAATTAGTAAAACATATCATGCATACCAAAGAATTGCAATGCATTTTAATTAGGAAAGTGATCCAACATTTAGGCTTATACTTAAAGCACAAGAAATGTAATATTATAATGGATAATATATAATATCAATTGGGTTCTCATTATTAATCATATTATAAGATCAAATAATATAGACTCATTTGGCCAAGTGCCATAAAGAAATGTTTGGTTCACTTTGGCTCAATAATCAAGGAAGTATTATATCAACGGTTCAATATTCAATAAGCAGATTAAGCTTATCAATAAATCAAGATTTTGGAATATCAATGAGCCATTCAACTTTTCAAGGCATAGGAACAATTCAACCATTAAGGTTGGAACAATAAAGGTTCAAGTATATGAAACAATGAATATTATATTATTAAGTACTCACCGTGGACTCCTTTGCTCCTATGTACATTTGACTCTGATACGATTAGTGCTTCTTGCACTTTACCCAATATCCTTGTCCTTGTTATTAGACTCTACACATGCATTTCAATCATATATTAATCACTTCCTCATTATCACATTACTTAACTTAGCATAAGTCATTAACATTTCTATCTTATTCACAACTTAGCATTCTAAAATTAAGATATTCTAAACTTATACTTACTACTAAACTTAACATTTCTCTAATTATTTTTCCAATAACTCACTTAAAAGAATGATTCTCCTTTCTTTCAATTTTTACATTTCAATCTTCATACTATTCAAGTAAAATCGATTAAGCAATTTCCATAAGTTCAAATTATCCACAATATCACAATCAAATGGTCCAACCCGGACCTTCAATATACTAATCCCATCCGCCCATTTTATTCCTTATTATCAAGCTAATAATTACTAATTCAATTCAATCAATACAATATCCACATCTCACTTCATTCTTCCAAATAATTCAATTCAATTAAATCAATTCTAATATCAACATTTCACTTCAATCTACCAATTTAATCACCAACAATACTCTATAATCATATAAATAACAATTAATTCCATTCAATTATCTCATTTAATCACTTAATTCCATTAAACTATTTACCTAAATTCTTACAAATAAAATCATAATTCACTATCTATACATAATTGGAAATCGAGATTTATACCATATGGCTCGGTTTAATGAGCCGGAGCTTCTGTCCGAATTTGTCGATTTCAGAGGTCGCCGGAATCCGGTCGCCGGAAAATTCCAACGACGACCAAATCACGATCCGAGGATATCATCAGTTAGCTTGTGATGAGAGGAGTCCAAATATCACTTTCGTTTACCATAATCCGCTGGAAAATAGGTAGAAACGGCATCGGTAACCGTTGATGTCACCGGATTCCGGTCAACAAAAAGATTATCTAAAATTAGCAAACAATATACCAAATCGAAGCTAGAATCACAAGGGATTCAACCATACCAATTTCGTTAAAAACGGAGATCGGAAAGTCGTCGGAAAATGGCCTAGAAGTTTCGGCCGGCGAAACTTTGGAGGGAGCGTGCGCCGCCGTCCGGTGGCTTCAGGCGACGGGCCTCTACCGGTCGACGGGGCGACGGGCGTCCTTCCTCCTGGTGCGGCGCGTGTCGGTCGGCGGGGGCCGGAGGGCGGCGTTCCGGCGTGCAGTCCCTTGTGCGCCTCTCTCTCTCTCTCTCTCTCTCTCTCTCTCTGCCCTCTGTCCATTTCCCTCTGCTTCCTCTCTGCTTCTATTTCTTCTTCTCTGTTCTGTTTGGCTGCCGACTTTACCTTTTTTTTTTTTTAAATATACTAACTTTAATTATAATAACAATAATAATAATAATATTTATCATATAAATTCTAAAACAGTAATTTTAACCAAAATATTAATTTTATTAATTTCATCATATTATCCATTAACTTTAATATAAAAATTATAATATATAACTTCAAATATTAATTACAAAATTTTCTATATTTTATAATAAAATTTCAATTTCTTTAATTTAAAATTTTATCAATTTAGTAAATAATAACTCAATAATCCATTTAATAAAATATTCTCTTAAAAATATTAACATAATAATATAATAAACCAATACCCTTTCAAATATCAATTTTAAATTTGAAATAATTTTCTACTATTTTAAATACTCATATAACAATATTTATAAATCATATGTCAAATATCAATATAAGTTTAGCTTATTAATATCAATATAATAATAATAAAAATATCAATATCAATATCACTATTCAAATGGAAGTTTATAACTTTAGATAATTTTGAATATCAATATAAATATAACAATAAAGGAAAATATTTTCATATAAAATTATTATTTTAAAACGTTTATATTTAAATCATTTGAATATTGAAAATATTCATTTTCAATTTGGCAATGTATTCTGATGTTAAATGGGTATCTTCACTCGTATACTGTGCATATGTCCTATATCGGGTTGGGATATTACAGGCAAGAATGGATACAGTCCGTATGATCATTGCCTTAGTAGCGCAGAGAGGATGAAAATTTTTCAACTCGATGTGAAATCTGCCTTTCTTTATAGAGAATTAAGTGAAGATGTCTATGGAGAGCAGCCGATGGGGTATGTATAGAAAAGGAATGAGGATAAAGTGTATCCTTGTACGGACTGAAACAAGCTCCTCCAGCTTGGTTTAGTAGAATTGAAGCACACTTTGTAAGCGAAGAATTTCAGAGGTGTCACAGTGAATAAACCTTGTTCATCAAACCCAGCAGTAGAGGTAAAATTCTTATTGTGAGTGTTTATATGGATGACCTGATTTATATTGGTGATGATGAAATTATGATGAAAGAATTTAAAGAGTCTATGTTAAGGGAATTTGACATGTTTGATTTGGGGGGTATGAGGTTTTTTCTTGGTATAGAGGTTTTGCAAAATGCTGATGGTATATATATTTGTCAAAGGAAATATGCAGTAGATGTTCCGAAATGTTTTGGTATGGAGGATAGCAATGCTGTGTGTAGTCCTATTGTACTAGGTTCTAAGTTACATAGTGATGAGGGAGGAGTCAAAGTAAATGAGACAAATTTTAAGCAAATAGTTGGAAGTCTCATGTATCTCACCACCACTAGACCTAATATAATGTTTGTTGTGAGTTTAATTAGTTGTTACATGTCTAATCCTATGGAACTACATCTGTAAGCAGCCAAAAGAGTTATTAGGTACTTAAAAGGTACAATGAACCAAGACATTCTTTACAAAAAGGGTAAAGCTGAAGAACTTCTTGCATTTACTGATAGTGATTACGTCAGGGATGTTGAGGATAGGAAAAGCACTTTCGGTTATGTATTTTTGATGAGTTTAGGAGCTATTTCATGGTCTTCAAGGAAGTGGCCTTTGGTCACATTATCAACCACAGAGGCTAAATTTGTGGCTGTTGCAACTTGTGCTTGTCAGGTTATATGGATGAGAAGAATACTAGAGAAGATAGGGTACAAGCAAGAAGCAAGCACCACAATTATGTGTGATAGTAGTTCAGCCATTAAACTCTCTAAAAACCCTGTCATGCATGGAAGAAGCAAGCACATTGATGCCCGGTTCCATTTTCTCTAAGATTTAGTTAAAAATGATGTTATCAAACTGGAATTTTGTAACACGAAGAATCAATTGGCTGCATAATGACTAAGCCATTGAAACTAGAAGATTTTTTGATTTTGCAATAGCTGCTGGGCATATGTGAAATGTCTGATAAACTAAATACTTGAAAGTGTTTAGTTTAAGGGAGGGAATGATAAAGATATTAGTTAAGTTTTTTTAGTTATAATAAATCCCTATTTATTAGAGAGTTAGTTGCGTGAATTTGACAATTTCTTTGTTGATTGCACCATGATGCTATAGTCTTGCATCAGCGGGGTGTTATTTCTCTTTTCTGTTACTTTATAAAGGCTATTTAAGCCAAGTTCAGTTATTGAATAATACAAGTCATTCTCCAAATTGTTTAGAGTTCTTGTTTCACTTTACTTCTTGTGTAAACAATAATTCCTTACATTTATATATCTATACTACATATAAATGTATGGAAGAGGAGAGGGGAAAGCATATTTACGTAAGAGCCGCTCAATAAAATTCTTTTTAATCTCATTTATTAATTAAATAATATAATTATCAAATTATATTTAATTTTTATAATAAATGATGAATTCAATTAGAATAAGAAAATAATAAAATAATTATTATTTAATATATAATTAATTATATTTAATATCTAATTATAATTAATTTAAATAAGGAGAAGTGAATTCAATTATAATAAGGAAAGAATAAAATAATTATTATTTAATAGATAATTAATTATATTTAATATCTAATTATATTTGATTTAAATAAGAAAAATAATGAATTCAATTAGAATAAGAAAAAATAAAAAAATAATTTTTTATATATAATTAATTATGTTACAAAGTTATAATTACATAGTTATTATAATTTAATAATTTAATTGTCTAATTTAATTTAAATAAAAAATAAATTTAATTAGAATAAGAAGAGAATAAAATAATTATTATTTAATATATAATTAATTATATTTAATTCAAATAAAAAAGAATTTTATTAGAATAATTTATATTTTTTATTTTTTTTAAATATTTAAAAGTTGGAGAAATTTTTTTCAATTTGATTATTTAAATATTAACAAGTTAGAAAAATTATAATTTGACTTTCATTTTGTAAATTATTATTGTGTCTCATTATAAATTTTAAAATTAGTTGTTTTAACCATTAGTAATATTTATAGATTATAAAAATTACTTTTGGTTATATAAGAAGACGCAGTAGAAAAAGAAGATGCACTAATTGAGAGTTCATTTAATAACAGTGAGTAAAATTCTATTATTTTATTATTAAATGTCAAAATTTTTATTTATAATTGTATATTCTTCTAAAAAATATCAATTGGTTTGTGATTTTATAAACATTTAAATTTACTTAAAAAATTTTCACTACGTTTATATATAGTATATATCTATAATTACTTTGTGTAATCATTCTAACTGTATTAAACGTGTATAATATACAATTTAGATAATATTTATTGTGTATAATTATATTTCCATTGAATTTTTATGTTTTTCATATTAAAATTTAATTTAAGTTGGATTCAACAATTAAAGTGAATTTAGTAATCAAGTTATATAAATATTGTTTTATGATAATTTTAAAAGTCAATCAATAAGATTTTTGTCTCATGGTATTTATTTGAGAAGTTTTATATTATTTTATATTTGAGTAATAAAATATTGATTATTAAAACTTTAATAAAAAAATAAAATTTTAGAATAAATATTTATATTTCTAATAAGTTTTAACGAGTCGGAATGGAGATTAATGTGTTATAAAAAAAATCTAGTAAACATAAATGGTGTAAAATGTTGACTGTGGGGTGAAAAGTGGAAATGTTCTTAGGGCCAGTTGTGTTAGGATTAGGAGATGCAAACATTTTTGCTCGATCTTTAACTGAATCAAAGATCTTTATCATGTGCAAATTCACATCTCTCAATAAAATTTATAATTTTATCGGCTTCTGCCTTAAACAGAGCAACAAATGAGCTCTCTAACTCAGATCTTGATGAACAACCACGTCTAAGCCCAATTAAAGCATGATAATCAACATTTCCACTTTCTGTTTCAAATCCGAGGTCCCAATTAAGTCCCAACAGTTAATAAAAAATATCGCATCTTTAGCTTATAACCAAAAAATCCAATCAAAGCAATTCCACCACCCCTCAATTACTCTTCCATTACTCTTCAATTTTTCATTCCTAGTATGAATTTGATGACATACAATAAGATTTTTCAGATTTTTCTCTCTCTCTATCTATCTCCAAACAAGTGTTTTCACTTCAATAGAATTCAAGACGAAACGGACCAGTTTCGTATACAAAAAACATATGTTTGAGACCTCTTTTCTTTTGGAGGGAGGAGGCAGGGGCGAATCCAGAAGCCAACTTCAATGGGGTAAACTTTTATTTATGTAATAATTCTTTAATAATAAAATATATATTTCTAGTAAATTCAACAAGAAAAATAATCATAATTCAACAAGAATATATATTTGTTAGAAATATATTTAATTATTTGACTTTATGTTCCTTTGCTGTACTAAAAATATATCTAATAAATAAATTAGTGATTACTGATTTGTCAAACTTAATTAATTAAATAAAATATTTGATATATTAAATAGATGGGGACAAAAACAAATTACAACATGGAGGCAAAAAGTATATACAATATACTATCACTTTCAAATTTTAATTACTTGCCCTTATTGCCCCTAATGTAAATCCGCCCTTGGGAGGAGGGAATTTTCATAATCCAAATCTATATTTTTTATTCGTTGGAATTTGAAGGAAATGCTATTGAATTTTTATTTATATATAAATATAAGCTGGTGCAATTACTGTTAAAGAAATGAGAAAGAAACCATAGGTGGAGTATCAGATAATTGAAAGGGGCTAATTCTTGCTATGGCATCCAGTGCTTTTATTGGGTGTAGCTTCATTTTGAAGAAGGGGCAGAAGCGAGCTGGGCCTACTAGTACTCACGCTGGTTTGTCACTTGTTTTTTTTTTTTTGACTTTTCTTCAATTCTTTGTTTATTTTGCTCATTTGGGTATTAACTGAATTGCTTAGTTCTTGTTTTGTTCATTTAATAAGCTTAGATTATTTGAATTTGGACAAAATTGATTGAGATTATTAATGCTCTTTGAATAGTTAACAAGTGATTTACAGGCCTGTTATTGCTGGCCTGGTATCTGTGAATTGAAATTGCTTGCCTTATGAGTACTTTATTGGGCATAAAAAAAAATGGATTTATGAGTTTCTTAATCAAATATACTATGTGAGTTCTTTGTGTGATAAGCATCATGAGATGCTGTAATTAGATCAGTTTCATGATAGGAAAAGAAAAGAGGAGAGAGAAGGAGAGTAGAATGGGCATTTTAGAAATGAATTTTCATTTTATTTTCTTTTTTAATTTTCTTAAAAAAATTTAACAAAAAAGTCTAAAATTTTGGATATAAGGACCAAACAACTAACGGATTCAAAATATAGGAATAACTTAATTGATCTTATAAAATAAAGAGACTCAAGTGTAAATTCGTCTAAAATATAAAGACTAAATAGTAAATTATTTCTAATTAAATAATTAATTTTTATCTGACCTGTCAATTTAGGTCTTTACCACGTTACTTTAATAGGCAATAATATATTCTCGTGTTAACCTACATTTATTAAGGTGGTTATATAGCCTAAAAAACATATTTTGTAAGATAATTGTTCCAAAATAAAGTTGAGGGGCTTATTTGCCCGTAGGGTCAAATATGAGAAGCTTTTTTGTATGTTATTCCAATTTAAAATTTTCAATCACCGATCATTGCAAAAACAACTAGCAATTAGCTCAATTCTTGATCAAGTTTTACCAAGCCCAGCTTTTATATATAACATTTGGCCAAAAAAAAAAAAATATTTAAAAGAACCCACAAGTTTAGAGTATGGATAAATTTACTATTCCAGGACCAAATGTTTAGAGTATGGAGAAATTTACTCTCACTTCAATCATGTGACTTAGAGTGGCATAGGCGCTTTTGGTTGGAGGCACTTAAATCATCAATTATGTTGCACGAAAATTTTTGGAATGTCACATTTTTACATTTCGGAAACTTTTCATCTTTGAAAAATTATGGAAACTTGATTGAAACATTTCAACCATATTTTAGTAATTTAAAAAAATTAGAAACTCGTTTCCATAAACGAAAACCAGTTTTCAAGTTAAAAAAAAATCAGCTTCTCAATATTAATCTCTAAATAAAAATATTCACTCCCGACTTAATTTTTTCATATATATATATATATGGGTTTCTTTCACATTTTATTTTCTATATTTTTTAAAAATGCCGTTGTCCTATTTTTCATTTCCCGTTTCCCATTTCCTTGCTAACTATAAGATAAGTAAGTGCTTCAATCAAGTACCATAAATTGACTATCGGCAACGGCATGTGATGAGAATGCATAGACAGCTCACAGGTTTTATTTTGCGGAGAAAAAATGTGAGTTGGTTGTACTGCACTTATAAAAAAAATATTAATATATTTCAAATTTAGATTGAATCATGAACATGTTTTACTGATCACTCAAAAAATGTGGGTTAAACTATAAAGTGATTCAAGAACAGTTCAAAATACTGGGAGTAATTGAGTTTTATTCACAATTGATAATGTACCTACATCTCTATAAGTATAATATCTCAAAGTGGGTATTTTTGAAGGCCTCACCCTATCCACTTTGCTATAAATTAATTAAATATATAATAACCTTGAAATGAGTAAGAGCTCAAATGTAAATATCCACTTTGTGCATATCATATCAAATATCCATTTTTTTTTATCACTTGAGTATGTTTTAGATTTTTAGAAAAATTCTCTTTTAAATTTAAAATTCATTTATTACGGTTAATTTAAGCATTTTTTGTTTTGAATTGAAAAAGAAAAGAAACTTGACTTTGCGAGATACGACTTGCATAATGATTTATGAGTAGCTATAATGGACAATCAATTGTATGATTAATTTCAGTGTTCAGGAAAATATATTTACTGAGATCCATTATTTCAAAGTACTTAATTATACAATTCAAGATTAAGCTAGTGGGAAGTGTTTTGTTAAGCCAATTGAATGTGTTCTAATTGGGTAAGAAAACATAGATGGATTATTTATTTCTTAGGACTAAAAAAATGAGAATAATAGGTTTATAACAGCTAGAGAATATGAAGGCCCCCAAAAAATGAAGTAGACATAGTTTTAGGAATAACTTACTCTTTCTGTGTTTACAAGGACTATTCTCAAGAAGCATCTAGAGAACTTTTTCTGTGTTTATTTTTGAACTTGGGTACTACTAACAGGCCGGCTTTGTACTTGATAATTTTAAATACGGATAAATTATATTTATATTTTAGAAGAAGAATAAATGGAGCCTAAGTTTAATATTCGTTTTTTAAGTAAATTGATGTTTAGAATGAGATTTCTTTCAAATTTGAGCTCTTGTAATGTAGAAGTTAGAATTTCACTTCACGCTATGTTTATTAAAAGAGTTTTCTTGTGTGCTTAATTATAAATATATTTTGATTGTAAATTCTATTATAATTAAATAAATTAAATGTAATTCTAAAATTTTAAGGCTTAGTATAAAGTATAGATTATGGATATGAAAATAAAGGCATGATACAAAGATTTCTAATGAACTATTATGAAGCCTATAGTAGATTTAGAATCAATTGCATGCTTTAGTACTATTACTTTACAATTTGAGACGTATGAGATGTATATTTTGGAGGCATGGATTGAGTAATTAAATTGATTGTACTGTAGTTGTTTATCATGATCCCTAAGGACTATCTAGAAGTGTTTATTTCTCTTTGCAGGAGATAAATGTTCGTGTTTTAGAAGAGAATTTATTGAAATTTAAGTAGAATCTTAGAAATCGTTCAAAAGGGACCTTAAAAGTAAAGTTTAATCATTTATTTATTAATTTAGTATATTGGTTATATATTATCAACTTATTAGACACCTTCTGACTTATTCAAACAGCTATATTAGAAGAGGAGAGTTTGTTGAAAATTACCAAATTTGCAAAGAATTATAGTTAAACTTTATTAAGACACAGTGAAATATATCTAATATAGATATAATATAGACTCATGATATATTAATATATGTTAGCACCATAAATGATTAATGATATACAAGTTAGAGAAAACAAGTGGCAAAGATAAATCTAGTAATAAAAAATAATGAGATGGAACTTCACAAGAGAAACTAGAAACTAGTGTGAATATAATTCAATAATTGGGTCTGACTATACTCATTATATGAGCCTAAGATCACAGGTTATGTTGTCTTTAGGATAGTACTTGGTATACATCAAGACTTTGGGGCGTATATCAGGTGGTTTTTCGCTGCACATGTATGATAGATGGTATTATTCCACCAGAAAAATCAGATTCTATTCTCCAATAAGAGAATAGATAGTATTTCCCTGTAAGAGGCATCAAATACTATTCTCTCACATGAGGGGTAACAATTTATTTGCTCCCACTAAAGGGATGCCAGTCATACTTCTGCTAGAGGGATGGTAGTTATTATACTCCTACCAGAGGGATGTCAACTCAAATCTATAGGATACATGTTTTGAGTGTACGCATATTTAAGCATAAAATCAAGGAGATTAAGGGAAAAATTTATTCAACTGTACATGTTGATTGTTGAAAATAACAAGTATCAAGAGTATATTTTTGTATATTCATCTTCAATGAATTTATTTGTATTAGCTTGGATTGATATCTCTATTTGTTCATTTTATAATTTTGTATATTCTGCTGGAACGAATTTATTTGCTTTTAAATGAATTATTTCTTGATTCTTTCTTTCATTCAACTTATGCCTCTATTTTATTGTAAGCATGATATGTATTGTAAATACAAACTCACCGAGTTTTCTCCAAAACTTACCCCCTTCGATCATTAATGCTTGTTAGTAAATGTTGGAACAGTAATTTAAAGCTGAGATGAGAAGAGAAGAAATTTTGGGTTTTAATTTGGTCACCAGTAGAGCTTCATTTTGCTAGTCTTCACTAATATGGAAAAAAGTTGATGGAAGAGGGAAAAAAAAATATTCTTCACTGTAAATTCAATCAGTCTAGCAAGTTCAAATAACTTCATGCATATCCTTAGTAGTGTGACATAGACAAAGGTTGAAATTTGAAATGACCAATATTTTTCTTATAATGGTACACATTCGAAATAGTACACATTCGAAATAACAAATTTATCCTTTGAGTGGAAAAAACTAGGATTTTGTATTTTTTGAGTTTTTTTTTATCAATTATTCTTAATTTAACTAATTTATATAAATAAAATAAGTCAAAATACCAAGAAACAGAACAATAATCAGAACCGTATGAATAAAAAAATGGAAATCAAAGGAGAGACGATGAATTCAGCAAAAGGAAGATTCAACATATACATACAACGGCAGAATCAAAAAAAGAAATTTATGGAGCTCGAAGCTAATTGAACAATATAAATATTATATTATGTTATACGATACAAGAATATTGTTTCATTAAATTATGACAAAAAATTGTTTTTCAAAACGGATAAATGATTGACTAAATGAGATTTAAATTAATAAAAGCAACTATAAATTATTTAATTAATGAGCATATATAATTAAAATAAAAATATAGGAATTTTTTAAATAAAATACTTTCTAAATTGTATAAATTTTAGATTTTATAAATTAGTAATTTAGTATTTATTTAAATATGAAATATATATCAATTAAATATAAAAGAATTATTGCATATGCTACTAAGACCCATTAAGTATCTAATTCATAAGTTCCTTAAGAAAATTATCCATGAATACTTAGATAAAAGTTGAAATCACTATTATATTTTATGTAATTGCGCCGTTTGAAATTACGAATTTGTCCTTTAAACATGAAGATTTTTATATATTTGAGTTTATTATCAATTATTCTCAATTTTACCAAATTAAATAAACAATAATAGAAATCATATTTTATTTTACAAACTCAATACTCGACAAAAAGGAAAGCAAGTAAAACTCATCAATCTCAAAAAAATAAAATAAAATAAAAGTAAATGAAATTTACCAATAAGTAGAAGAGTGATTTTGCTTTTGTTGAAACTTCACTTCTTTTTCTCCTCAGCAAATCAAAGCCGATAGACAGCTTATGCAAAAATAGCACTTCAGAAGAATAACAGCGAGAACTGCATCAATGAAAAGATGGAAATTAAAGGAACATTAATGAATTCAGAGAAAGAAAGATTAAATGGAATAAAATAAAAAAAAATTTGCATGGAGTGCTGAAGATAATTGAAATATAAATATTATATTATATGATACAAGATTGATTCATTAAATTATAAGAAATAGATTTTTTTTTTCTAAATGAATAAATGGTTTTGGGTAAATGAGATTTAATTTAATAAAAACAACTACAAGTTATTTAATTAATCATCTTACATTATTAAAATAAAAGTACTATATGAATTTTTTAAATGAAATATATAAAGTAATACTTCTTAACATTTGATATTAATTAAATATAAGATATCAATAAATATAAAGGTGGCAAACTAGTTAAGTCAAGCATAATCAAGTTGGATCACTTTGATTTCATATCATATCGGGTTGCATACAGGTTGGGATATATGTCGGATTGAACCAAAGAAAGGTTTTAGGTCAAATAAAATTGATTTTCGATTTTGGATCGGAAATCGAGTTAGCTAAAATTTATTTTTTGAAAAGTTTTATTTTGAATGTAAAATTTCCACTTGTAGTTTCAAAAGATTAAAAAAAAAGAATAATCATGTATATAATTAAAAAACTAAATATATGCAACTTTTCTAATATATATATATATATATATATATATATATATATATATATATATATATATATATATATATATATATATATATATATATATATATATATATATATGTGTGTGTGTGTGTGTGTGTGTGTATTAAATTATATGTATAATGATTATTATTAGGCTTTCGGGTTGGGTCACTTGATTGAGTTCCTTGTTGGGTTATTGGGTCAGATGGGTTGATCACATGTTTGCATCATTTGGATTCTAGTTATTTGGATTAGGTCATTTTCGAGTTATATATTAATTCGATTGGATTATAAATTAAGTTTGAAATGACGGGTTTAGATCGAGCCATCGAGTCGAGTCAAAATTTACTATCTCTATTATGACCATTAATTATCAAGTTAAAAGAAATCAAAAGTTACAAAAAAATTAAATAAATACTATCGTAAATTTAGTTCCTTAAACCATTAGAAAACTATCAACGAATACTTCGTACCTATCAGAAATTACAATTTTGTCCTTTTATTTTTGAGTTTGTTATCAATTTTTTTTTCAATTTTAGTAAATTATATAAACATTAATAATCGATAATCATATTTAATTTACAAATTCAATTCTCGACCAATATATATATATATATATATATATATATATATATATATATATATATATATAAAGAATGATTCTACCTTTATTAAAATTTTACTTGTCTGACTCTGAAGCAAAATCAAAGTCCATAAAAATCTTATGTAGAGAAGGAACTACAAAACAACAATAATAAGAATTATATTGATGGAAAGATGAAAATTATAAGAGAGTCAATGAGTTCAGGGAAAGAAATATTCATTGTATAAATACATGGGTTGAACAAGAATCGTAGCAAATTAGATAATATAAATATTACATTATATGATACAAGACAGATTTATTAAAATATGACAAATAATATTTTTTCTAAATGAATAAATGGTTGATGGCTAAATTGTTGGGCACAGCGGGTATAATCAACAAGATAATTGTGAAATAATAATAATCAACAAAAATAACACCAGCTATTTAACGTGGTTCACCCTTAATTTTGAGCTACGTTCACGGGATAAACTCTGAATAAAACTTCCACTATTAAAAATAGTAGGGACAAGAGAGTTTAAATGAGATCTTACCAAAATAATAACACTCACCATGTTTCCTAAAAATATCCCAATGTATTTTATCACTATTTTGTCACTCCCTTTTTTAGGAATTATTTCCCAAAACTCTAAAAAAAACTCTCTCTCTCTCTTTTTCTTCTCTTGCAATTTTGCAAGTGATCTATGTAAAAATTGTGAGCCCTGCATGCCCTTTTATAGGCATGCAAAGGATAATAATTCAACGAGTCAGGCACCGATTTTTGATAAGTCGGTGCCTACCTCCCCTTTTCTGTTTTTTTTTTCTTTTCATACAGGTGGGTACCTCCTGTGGGAGGGACACCACAACAAATCTCTCCCTCCTGATCACATAGAGGGTTCCATCATTCCTCAGCCAATCGATAGTATTCAAAAGACTCTATTGGTATAATCTTTGTTAACATATCTGATCCATTCTCTTCTGTATGGATATTCTCAAGTTGTAATAGCTTTTTCTCCAGTACATCTTTAATCCAGTGATATCTCACATCAATATGCTTTGATCTTGAATGAAATGAGGAATTCTTCCCAAGGTGAATAGCGCTCTGGCTATCACAAAACAACTGATATCTATCTTGCTGCATACCAAGTTCATTTAAGAACTTTTTTAACCATAGCAACTCCTTACACGCTTCCGTTGCTGCAATAAACTCGACCTCAGTAGTAGAAAGTGCAACACATTTTTGTAACCTTGATTTCCATGACACAGCTCCCCCTACAAATGTAATCAGGTATCCTGAAGTAGACTTTCTTGAATCTACGTCTCTGGCCATATTTGCATCTGTGTAGCCTACTAACACAAGCTTTTCTTCTCCAAAGCATAAGCATACTTTGGGAGTGCCACGAAGATACCTAAAAATCCATTTTACTGCAGCCCAATGTTCCTTACCAGGATTTGAAAGGAACCGACTCACTACTCCAACAGAGTGAGCAATATTTGGCCGTGTACACACCATCGCATACATTAAACTTCTAACTGCTGAAGCATAAAGAATCTTATTCATTTCTTCGTTCTCTTTGTCTGTGGAAGGGCTTTGTTTAGAACTTAATCTAAAGTGATTAGCAAGAGGACAACTAACGGCCTTAGCCTTGTCCATATTGAACCTCTGAAGTACTTTCTCAATGTACTTCTCTTGTGACAACTATATCTTCTTGGCTCCTCTGTCTCTGATAATCTGCATGCCAAGAATTTGCTTTGTTGGTCCCAAGTCTTTCATGGCAAAAGACTTACTCAACTGTTGTTTCAAATTGTTGATTCTAGAAATATTCTGGCCAACAATCAACATGTCATTGACATAAAGCAAAAGAATGATAAAATCTTCATCTGAGAATTTTTGCACAAAAACACAATGGTCTGAAGTAGTCTTCTTGTAGCCTTGCTCCCTCATAACAGACTCAAACATCTTGTACCATTATCTCGGTGCTTGTTTTAAGCCATACAAGCTTTTCTTCAACTTGCAGACATAATCCTCTTTTCCTTTAACTTCAAAACCCTCTGGTTGCTCCATGTATATGTCCTCTTCTAAATCCCCATGTAGAAAGGCAGTTTTCACATCCATTTGCTCAATCTCCAAATTAAGACTTGCTGCTAACCCCAACACAGTACGAATGGATGTCATTTTCACAACAAGTGAAAATATCTCATCAAAATCAATGCCTTTTTTTTTGTTGAACCCTTTAACAACCAGTCTGGCTTTGAATCGGGGACTGGAACTACGTTCTTCATGCTTGAACCTGAACACCCATTTATTCTTCAAAGCTCTTTTGCCTTTAGGCAACTTCATCAGCTTAAATGTTTTATTCTCATACAAGGACTTCATCTCATCTTGCATGGTTTCAATCCACTTCTTTTTGTGTTCGTTATCCATAGCTTCTCCAAAACTTTCTGGTTCTCCCCCATCAGTTAGCAACACATACTCATTTGCTGAATATCTGATAGATGGTTATCTTCTTCTATCACTTCTTCTCAATGGAACTGGGGAAGCCATAGGTGCTGGTGCTTGATGATGAACATCATCATCATTTTCATCATCTGATTCATCTTTAGCATTCTCAGCACCAACTTCTATGGGAGCATCATCTTCATCAGGTGGATTATTCTGGTCTTCATCTCCAACCTCTTTTGGCACCGGTGTTGGAGGAATTAATTCCAAATCTGATGAGTCACCATTGGAAGGAACATCTTTCTCCATTTTGTCAATATTTTCAATGGTCTCATCCTCAACAAATATAGTATCACGGCTCCTGACAAGTCTTTTCTCAATCGGATCATAAAATCTATAGCCAAATTGATCTTGACCATAGCCAATAAAGATACACTGTCTTGTCTTAACATCAAGCTTTGATCTCTCATCTTTGGGAATATGAATAAATGCTTTACAACCAAACACCTGCAGATGATCATAGGAAACATTCCTTCCTAACCAAACTCTCTCCGGGACATCATTCTTGAGAGGGACACAGGTTGACCGATTCAACACATATGCAGCTGTTTGAAGAGCTTCACCCCAAAACATCTTAGGTAACTTTGCATGTGAGAGTAAACATCTGACTCTCTCCATCAAAGTTTTGTTCATCGTCTCAGCTAAGCCATTCAACTGTGGCGTCTTCGGAGGTGTCGTATGATGCTGAATACCATGCTCTTTACAGTAAGCATGAAATGGTCCAGTGTACTCTGCACCATTGTCTGTCCGGATGCATTTCAATTTCTTCCCAGTTTGTCTCTCAATTGAGGCATGAAACTGCTTGAAGACATCTAACACTTGATCTTTTGTCTTCAAGGTATATACCCATATCTTCCGAGAATGATCATCAATAAAAGTCACAAAGTACTGAGCACCACCAAGTGACTTTGGCATTGGTCCACACAAATCTGAATGTATCAGTTCCAACATATTCTTCATTCTGGAAGGAGGAGAATTCTTGAAAGCAACTCTGTTTTGCTTTCCCGTCAAATAATCTGTGCATTTATCTAAATGCACGTGCTTTATCCCAGATAGTACATTCTTCTTGACCAGATAGGTCATCCCCTTCTCACTCATATGACCTAGTCTCTTATGCCATAACTCAACTATATTATCTTTCTCCAGAGCATTCACACTGTCGTTGGAGAGCTTTGCATTCATCACATAGAGTGATGAGTACTTTTTACCTCTGGCCACTATCAAGGAACGTTTTGTGAGTTTCTATCAACCATTCATGAAGGTGTTGCAGAAACCTTCATCATCTAGTTTACCTACCGAAATCATATTCAACCGCATATCTGAAATATGCCTCACATTTCTGAGGACTAGCCTTGTGCCGTTCTCTATCTCTAAACAAATATCTCCTCTGCCAATAACTTTTGACAGGCCTTTATTTCCCATCCTAACAGCACTAAAGTATTCAGGTGTGTATGATGAGAAGAATTCTCTTTGCAATGTAGCATGGACGGTAGCACCACTGTCAATCACCCAACTGGCTTCCTAGGTTACAAGATTGACAAGTTCTTCATCTTGAAGGATGTTGAATTCATTGATAGTAATTGTTTGTTCACCATCGCTGCTGTCATTATACTTTTTCTCCTTGCCTTTGTTCTTTTCCTTTTTGAACTGCCGGCAAAATCTCTTGATATGCCCCTTCCTTTTGCAATGATGGCACTCAACATTTGCATATTTATTTGACTTCCCTCTGCTCTTGTCTCTGGATTTTGATCTCCTATATTGGCTTCTTCCTGTGGATTCTGTAACTAGAACTTCTGGCTGTGATGAAGAGGTTAAATTTTGTGATCTCCGTCTCATTTCTTCATTCAGAATACCACTTTTAACAGCCTCCATATTTACCACACCGTTAGGCGCAGAATTAGTAATTGAGATCTTTAAAGTCTCCCATGACTCTGGTAGAGAGGCTAGCACCATAAGAGCAAGTACTTCATTGTCAAATTTTATGTCCATTCCTGACAACTAGTCTACGATCCCTTGCATTTCATTAAGATGATCTGCTATAAAAGTGCTTTCTAGATATTTTACTTGCATCAATTTTGTCAAGTAAAATAATTTATTGTTGCCAGTTTTAGAAGCATACAGCTCCTCAAGCTTATTCCACAATGTTTTTGCATGAGTCTCATTGCAGATGTGGTTATACACATTATCTTCGACAAACTGCTGGATAAAACCACATACTTGCTCATGCTTAAACTTCCATTCCTCATCTGATTTGTCTTCGGGTTTATTTGTAGTAAACACCGGTAAATACAATTTCGTCACAAATAAGAGATCTTTCATCTTATTTCTCAATATGTGGTAATTTGTGCCATTTAAGTTGATCATTTTACTTGTCTTTGCCTCAATAGCTTCAACACTTGCTATAGGAACCATATAGGTAAACAGTACTGTATACGTGAATAGTACCGTATATGTGAATAGTATTTGTATATGTGAATAGTGTCGTATATGTGAATATTACTTGGACTGGACTTGCAACAATAACTGGGCTGGATTGCTACAGTGACGAGCTGGCTGCTACAATTATGGACTTAAATAGTAACTCTGCTACAGTGATAAACTTATATACTACAGTAATTGAGTTGAAATAGTAGTCGAGTTGGAACAATAACCATGCAACAAAATTTGCTTTATTACTGTTTTACTATTCACCGAAATTCTAATTTTACAACCGTTTTCTAAACAGATTGCACCGGAAAATTTCTTGGATTTTTCTCTTCTGTGCAGTATATTTCTTTTTTTTTCAAAATATCACACTGCACCGGACCGTAATTTTATTTAGTCCCAATAAAATCTTTTCTGATGTGGAAGATCAGTCTATGCTACAACCACAGAGCATACTAAGAATATTAATGGGCTGGGATCATCTACCAAGTTGCTCTGATACCACTTGTTGGGCATAGCGGGTATAATTAACAAGATAATTGCGGAATAATAATAATCAATAAAAATAACACCAACTATTTAACGTGGTTCACCCTTAATTTTGGGCTACGTCCACTGGACAAACTCCGAATAAAACTTTCACTATTAAAAATAGTAGGTACAAGAGAGTTTAAATGATATCTCACCAAAATAGTAACACTCACCGTGTTTCCTAAAAATATCTCAAAGTATTTTATCACTATTTTGTCATTCCCCTTTTTAGGAATTATTTCCCAAAACTCTAAAAAAAACTCTCTCTCTCTTTTTCTTCTCTTGCAATTTTGCAAGTGATCTATGTAAAATTTGTGAGCCTTGCATGTCCTTTTATAGGCATGCAAGGAATAATAATTCAACGAGTTAGACACCGATTTTTGATAAGTCGGTGCTTACCTCCCCTTTTATGTTTTTTTTTTCTTTTCATACATGTGGGTCCCTCCATATGGGAGGGACACCATAACATAAATGATATGTAATTGCTTTTATTTTATAATCTCTCATATCTTTTTTTTCTTTTCTTTGAATTATGCAATTAATAATCTAAATTTTTATATTATTATAAAGTATTGATGAAGAGATTGTTTCAAAAATCTATTAAAATAATAATAGTTATTTATAAAAAGAATTCAATAATTTTATATTTATATATATTTTTAGATTATTATTTATATATTTTATTTTTATACAACATAAAAATTAATTAACAAAAGTGATTTTTACTTTAAAATAATTATTAAATTCCTCATTACTAATAAGAATTTTTTATTTATTAAAGCAATAAATATAAATTTTTTCATTGTTAAAAAAAAAGTAATATTTTCTCTTTCCATCAATAATTTTAAATATTTCAAATTATACTCTACACAATTTTCAAATTTCAAATCAAATATTAAAAAGAAGAACTAAAATAAAAAAAAATAGAGAATTTATTTTTTTAGATCTAATTTATATTTTTTCAGTTGCATTTAATAGTTTTTTCATTGTTAATGGTAGCAGTCACATCTCAAATTCTTTCTAATTAATACATATATCCCATTCAAATACAAGTTACTACGAGCTCCATATATATATATATAGTGTGCAAACTTTTTTTATTTTATTAAAATTGAAAAAACTTATGATTTTCTTTTCTTTAGAGGAATAATATTTATATTTTCTTCGTTAAGAATAAATAACAGGCAAGCATAGTGTTTTAAGGAAAATAAAGATATGGATTAAATTTTTTAAAAACAATAAGGGTAAAATAATTAATTTAAGTGATAAAATTATAAAGATTTATAATCTATATTTTGATTAATTCTTGAAGATCCTTTTGATATTTTTTCATACCTCACATGCAATTTAATTTCGTAATTTTAATTAATACAATTGAATTTTTTCAATAATTTTTTTCTATTATGTTTTATATACCCTTGTAAAATTATATATAGTTAATTTAAAATTGGTTTTATTTTTATTTCTATAAATAAATAAATATTTTTCAAACTTTATTCGTTCTAAAAAATGCTAATAAATGTAATAATTTTAATAACATCAACGATCTCAGTCAAATTATTTGAATTAATTATATATTTATCATAGACAAATTGATACAATTTTAGATACTGATGATACAAAATAAAACATGCAAATCTCGAATTAGTATATATATATATATATAATTCTGAAAATAAACTCAATTCATAAAAAGAAAAGAAAAGAACTTACAATTAAAGAAGAATGGCACGGTTGAAACTTTAGTTGCTGATCTTCCAAGCAAAACAAAATCCGATAATTGATTTATGGAGAAACAGTAGAACAATGTGAACTGATTAATTATATCATTATCAACGAAAAGAAAGAAATTAAGATTCAATGAGTGAATACAAGAAACAAAGCAAGACCAAGACTTTTGTTTTGTAGCAATCATTAAGGAAGGTAAGGGAGCATTAATCACACCTTTCTATGGCCCAATTAATTAACGAAAGCAACTTATTGCAACAACAACAACAATAATAATTAACGAAAGCAATTGAAGAGGGCTTAATTTAGTCAACAAAATAAAGTAGTCATCATTCTAAAGGAAGGCGACAGCACTTTTACAAAAGAAGAATGAATTAAAGGGATTAATTTACAACTTTTTATACATGAATTCTTTATTTTCGTTTTATAGTTATAATATCTTTAAATCATATATATTTGTTTTTTCTAAGAGCAATTCAAATAAATTTTTTATATGAATTAAATTCTGTATAATAAAAAATTAATATAAAAAAATAAAATTCTATTAAACTCTTTATTATTTAAATTTAAAATAGAAAATGAATTTAACTTTTTATATATAGAGAGCTACTTTAATTCTTTATTTAGACTTTTATAACTTTTTGTACATGTTATTATTTATTAATTCTTTCATAAATAGGAAGAAGGGAATCTTAATGAACAAGAAAGAAAAAATTAAAATCATTAATTTTTTTGAAAAATTTCCTTGTTTCATATTTAAAAATTAATTAAGATATTTTTTTATTTGTATAAAAATACTTTTTAAGACAAAAAATATCATTAGAGATGCTCTAATTAGTTTAAGTCTAATATATACTACAAACTAAAAACTTGAGAATGAAATTAAAATTGACAGAAAATAAAATAAAAAAAATGAAATATTCAAACAGAATCAGCACAAACAACACAATATCTCAGCGAGAGACCATATGAATGAGAACACTGATGATAATAGCTTCTAACTTGCTTTTGCAAAAGGCTGCAAGAGAAAAAGATGTAGACAAAGAAAAGATAAAAGTAGGCGTTAACGTGTTGGTGGCTTTGTTCACATTTTTTTTTTTCCGTCGCTTAAAAATGTTTTTGAAAACTAAAGTATTGGAATTGTCTAATTGGACAAGAAATTCTTATGTTGACTGAATTTATCACATTACTTATTAATTAAATCAATAAAAATATGATACGTTAATTAATAATACTAAATCACCCACAAATTAATCCTATAGATATAAAACACATCAATTAACGAAATAATTCACATCAACTATCAATGTTATAATTTATGGGTAATTTGACATCATTAATTGACGTGTTATATTTGTATTAGTTTAGTCTATGAATAAAGTAATACTCTCAATTTATCTAAAAATTTCTCCTAACTAGAGTTAAATTATATTTTAGATAAAATTGTTATTTATTTATTTATTTTTTAAAATTTTTTTAGTTAAATAGTTATTTTAAAAAAATAAATAAAATGGTTCATTACATTTATTTTCATTAATAAAATATTTTTCCATAAAAATAATAAAAAAATTTTCATTAATTGGCTGATAAAAATAAAATATCTTCATATATAATATATTAGGTTTTTTCATGAATAAAGTATTCGAATTGATCAAATCATGTGAATTTTGATATGATTCTCTTGCATATTTTTTACTTTATATATCATAATTAAATTTTTTTCATTCATTGTGTGATAAAAATAAAATGTCGTCATATATATTAGGTGGTTTTCAAACTATACTTTCCTATTCCATGTATATAATTTGCTTTTAATTTTAGACATGAATTTATTTTATTTTTTATTATTTTTCTTTTCTTTTATGAATTTTGTTATTCTTTTATGGTATTTAATGCATTTTCTTTCATATAAGTATTGTATACTCTTAGAGTTTTTAAAAACTCAAAGTTAAATACTTAGTTTTGATTTTGTGGTTGATATTCAAATAACTATGCTTGCTAAAAGGAATATGAAGGTCAATTTATGATTAAAAATAGAAAAAAAGTCACCAAATGGAGTATGATTTCCATTAAATTATTAGTTTTTATATTCTATCAATATGATTGGAAATTATTGAAAGAAATTCAAAATAATTTTTTATTTTGATATTTTTTAATGTATGTTTTTATATCTTCATGGAATGCTCTTTAAAATAAAAAGATTGTTAAAGATACTCTAAATTGGTTAAGGTATACTACAAACTAGAAACTTGAGAATGAAATTAAAATTGAGAGAAAAGAAAATGAAAAGGAGTTATTCAAACAAATTCTCACTAATTTATGTGAACTTGGGTTTTCAAAATGAAATATCGGCTACAAAAATCAACGAGCCTAATGTTCTTGAAATGCAAGTGTTTATTAATCAAACACAGAATCTACAGTGTTAGGAGCAGGTCTTCTCTTTATCAACTATCTCCATTGCAATGGATCAGTATGGAAAATATATTGTGGCGGGTAAGTTAATTTCAATTAAGAATCCTTAGCTTCTAGTGATAAAGACTGCTCTTTCAAAATCTTGGAAGCTAAAGAATGATTTCAAAATTAAAAATTAACCTGGAAAAATTTATGTTTTTGAATTCTAGAGTGAGGAAGATAAAAAACATATTCTTCTTGGAATTCCATGGTCAGTAGATAATAGCTTGATGGTGCTAAAGGAATGGCCACCCAGAAAATCCATTAATCAGTTGGATTTTTCATTATCCCTATTCTAGATTCAAGTTAAAGGTATCCCTTCGGACCAAATCAATATGGAGATGCTGGTAAAATAGGGAGTATATTCAAGGATTATTGCAAATGGATGAAAATTTTCAAAGTTATTTAAGCTAGAGAACAATAATGCGTCTACAAGTCTTAGCATCCCCTTCCTTTAGGATTCTGGAATAAAGGAGAGAATAATGCTCATGAATAGATCAAGTTTTGGCATGAAAGACTCCCAGATATCTGTTATTTTTGTGGAATTATAGGTCATACTCTTAAGTTGTATTAATAAAGAAGATGAAATCTATAAGGTAACTCTACAGAAGGCAGGCAAGGAGTGATTCACCAATATTGTCTCTTTTTAATCGAGATGATTTAAAATTAAAAAGTTCTCCAACTGATAATTTAGCTATGAGCTTAAGGACAACTAATGAAGGTGGCATTGCTTTTCTTGGGAAGGAGAGGGATGATTGTGATAATCACGTGCAAAGCTACAGAAGTGCATCATACGAGTACGATAATTTGCCAACTTTATCAAATCAAAATGCATTGAGCTCCGTTCTTGACAAGGAAATGACAGAGGTGCCAGTTCGAGACAGGACTCAACAGGAAGCATTAAATATTTGGCCTTTAAGGAAAAGAAATGGCCTAAAGATTGAGCATTGTAAAATGAAGAAAGAAAAGTTTAAATAGCCCAAAAGAGGATACGAACTTAAGGTGATTCAAACACAAACCTTTAAATCAACTCCAGAAGTACGAAGGCCCATTTTGTCCCTAGCAGATCCAATTGTGGATTCTTTAATAACCCAAGAATTAAGACTCCAAAACTGGATCACGTCACCAAAAGGGAAAGGAGAATCTTTGTTAACTTCATCTGAAGAAGAATTAGCAGTTCTCCAAAAGCAGAAAGGAGATGAGGATATGATTGAAGTGGTGAAAACAGAGAAAAGAGTAAAAATTAAACAACTGGAAAGGAGCAAAATATCTTCTCAAGGTCCTGATATAAAAACAAATCAGGATTATGAAAGACCTTCAAGCTCTATTCAAATTACTGAGGTGCAAGAAGGCATAGAGGAAGATCGAATGGAAGGGGAATTGGATATTCATTCTCAGGGCATTGGTGGCTCTCCTAAAGCCACCCAATCACCATGACGTGCTTAATTTAGAGCTGTCAGGGCCTAAGGTGAGCTCTAACAGTTAACTATTTGGGGAAGCTCATCTCTCCCATCGTCCCATTATAGTGTTCATTGCAGAAACTATGAACACTATGGATTACTTGGAAAGAATTAGAAGGCATCATGGTTTTGAGGAAGCAGACTATGTAACAACCAATGAATCCTCAAAAGGATTATTATTATGGTGGCGGAGCTCAATTCAAGTTCAAATTATAGAGAAATCAGAGAATTTCATTCATGTTAAATGCCCATGTTGGGATAAGAATTTAGAGTGGTTTCATTCCTTTCGTTATGTTAGTCCTTATTATGAAAATAAAAAAAGTAGTTTTTGATGCCTGGCTTAATTTGAAGCCATAAGAGATGGTAGCTTGGGTGTATTTAGGGGATATGAATTCTATTGTTAATAGAGTTGAAAAGATAAGAGGAAGACTAGTAACTGAAGGCTCAACTAAGGATTTCATTGAATGGATTAATCAAGCTAAGTTAATGGATATAGGGTTTAAAGGGCCAAAGTTCACCTGTTATAACAAGCAGATGGGAGA
The DNA here is from genome assembly GCA_947687605.1 of Reutealis trisperma. Classification (NCBI taxonomy): domain Eukaryota; kingdom Viridiplantae; phylum Streptophyta; class Magnoliopsida; order Malpighiales; family Euphorbiaceae; genus Reutealis; species Reutealis trisperma. Next base: position 119,680 of record CANTUT010001527.1, read on the forward strand.
TAGATGTATTGCTTAGTGATTAGATTGAGTTTTGGGAAATTTTGCTTGGCGAATATCATTCAGTTCAGCCCAAGTTTATCATGAAAAACTGATTGGGTTAGATCATCAACCTTTGCTCTTGAATTTAGATGGAAAAAGATACAATTTTTTTGGAGGGTTCAGATTTGAAGATAAACGGTTACTTCATCAGCAATGGCAGCAAATTTTGGAGAAAGCATGGAATTCAGAGATATAGTCCAACAACTTAACAGAATTGGGGAAGAAGCTTCATTACTGTTGATAACTCTATATTTTTAGAGTTATTTTAATTGTTTAAATTTAAATTTTATCTCAATTCTCGAGAATGCAATTTACTTATTTTTAGAAATAAATAGTTCTACAATTTATAAATAAATTATAACATATTTTAAGTATTTTTATTTTATTTTTGCATATCAAAATGATGCAGTAAAAATAATGATGCAAGCAATGATTCAAGTTTTCAATCTATGAGAAATAAATTCAATGGTTGGTGGCCAAAATTCAATGGTTGGTAGCCAACCTAACCATTTTTGAATATTGATAAAGAAATTCAATGGTTGGTGGCCAAAATTCAATTGTTGGTAGCCAACCTAACTATTTTTTAATATTGATGAAGGAATTCAATGGTTGGTGGCCAACCTAACCATCAATGTTGAATTTTTGATGTAAGAATTTTAATGGAACTTGAATTCTTCCACCAAACATGTCTATAAACACCATGCTTGGCAAAGGGAAATGGCATCAAAAAAAATCCATAAAAAAAATATGTAAAGAGATTTTCATATGTTTTCTTAGAGTAGATTAGTTTTATTTTTTTTATTTTGATCAAGAGGAGGAGTTTTTGAAAGCTTGAGTTCATCAAAGATTGTATCCCAAAACAAGTTCTCTCTAAACTCTATTCTTGAATTTAATTATAAGTTATTATTATGTTTATTATTTTTATTTTTAATTTAATTGTTTCTTCTGTTTTAATTATGAATAGCTAATTTTATTTTCTAGGATTTATATGTAATCTTTTGATTTGCATATGATTATTTATATTTAATTGATTGGATTTGATTGTTGGAATTAATCTTTTATCTTAGAACTTAATGCTTGTAATTAACTGGCCATTAATTGCATGATTTAAAATATTGTGTGAAGTAGCGAGAGTAGAAGCACAATATTAGTTCAGTAGGATAATTGACCTAGGGAATGTATTGCTTAGAGATAAGAATACTCATTTGTGATTTTTAAAAGGATTTCCATAAAACTTAATGGGTTTGTATTAATTGCTTATGATCACGAGAGTAGACATAAGGTTAATATGAACACACATGTTATATCTTGAGAGAGAACATCATATAATTTAAGGAAATCTAATCATTAATTCCAGCAAAAATAATCCATCTAAAGATTATAAAGAAATCATATGTGATCAATTGATGAATTCTAAATTCTAGACCTTTAATCTTATTTTCATATTTATCATTATTTATTTACTTCAATTTTATTTTAGCTTAAAATATAAATCTCATAATTGATTTTCTAAATAATAGAGTAATATTAAAAATTGGTACTTGACAAACCCTTTTTCGTGGGAACGATACTCACTCATCACTTTATTACTTGTAAACGATCTGTGCACTTGCAGAAATTGCGCAGCAACTGTGCTCAAACCTTATCTCAATGGCATAAGACTGAGGTTAGGAATTCAAGGTTTAGAATTGATCAAGTGCAGCAAGCATTAGAACAACTATATAACAAGCCTTTAACAGCTATAAATAAGATAAAGGAGAAGTAGCTTCTCTCAGATATCAACAACCTTTGGGAAATGGAGGAATGTTTTTGGAGACAAAGATCACGAATTCAGTGGTTAAATGAAGGTGATAGCAACACAAGATTCTTCCATGCTTCTGCTATTCAGAGAAAGCAGAGGAATTTAATATTAAGACTTAAAGATAGCAAGGGTTGTTAGATTGAAAAAGAAAATGAAATTAAAGAAGTGATAGAAGATTTCTTCTAAAATCTTTACCTCACAGTCGCCAGCTGATTATGAAAAAGTAACTCAAAAAATTGCAAGGGTAGTCCCTCTAGAATTGAATGAGATTTTGAATGCACCTGTTCTAGAAACTAAAGTGAAGGAAGCTGTGTTTTCTCTTGGAGTTTCAAAAGCCCTAGGACTAAATGGTTTCACTAGTTCGTTTTATCAAAAAAATTGTCCACGGTTGCTGATGCAGTGATTAAAGCAGTTTAGGATTTTTTTCAAACATGATGCATGGATGCATATCTCAACAAAACTTATATTGGTATGATTTCCAAAGTCCCATCTCCCCAACAGGTAACTGAACTTCAACCCATCAGTCTATGTAATTTCTTATATAAAATAATTGCAAAGATTATCATTCAAAGATTGAAGCCTTGGATGGGAAATATAGTTCATGAATGTTTAGCAGCTTTTTTACTAAATAGATGCATACAAGATAATATACTAATTGTGCATGAAATTATGCATTCTTTTAAAAGAACTTCCTCAAAAAAATAACTTCAATTGCGCTATAAAGCTTGATATGCTAAAATCATATGATAGGGTGGATTGGGGATTCTTGGTAGCAATATTGGAGAGAATGGGTTTCTCAGAACATTTTATCACTCTAATCAAATAGTGTATCACTACTGTTAATTATGTTATGTTAATTAATGGTAAACCTTCACAATTTTTCCATCTAACTAGAGGGTTGAGGCAGGGCGATCTCTTGTCACAATATCTTTTCTTATTAGTGTCTATTGCTTTATCTACCCTTATAGATGATGCTGTAAATAGAGGGGTTCTTAAGGGCTACAAAGTTAATAGATCTAGCCCTAGAATTACACACATGCTTTTTGCTGATGACACAATTATGTTTAGGTCTGCTTCAATTAATGAGATAATTGAATTTCAAAACATTTTGAGAAAATATGAAAAGGCTTATGGTCAAAAGATAAATCTAGCTAAAAGCACAGTCTTATTCAGTAATAATACTCCTATGGAGTTGAGAAATCAACTTTGTAGTTTACTTGGCATGAATCAAATGAATGGCAGGGAGAAATAATTGGGCTCTCTTGCACAATGGGGTAAATAAAAAATAGGAGCTCTTAAATTTTTAATACAAAAAGTTAAAGACAAAATCCAAAATTGGAAGCACAAACTATTATCTTATGCTGGAAGGGAAGTTTTAATTAAAGTTTGTTTATCAGCTATTCCAAATTATATAATGTCGTGTTTTATGCTTCCAAAGGGCATTTGTAAGAAACTAAATGGCATGATGAGTAGTTTTTGATGGAAATCAAATCAGAAGAAGAAAGGAATGGCTTTGGTGAGCTAAACCTCCATGTCTAAATCAAAATTTAAAGGAGATCTGGGGTTTAGAGAATTTGAACTATTCAATCTAGCTGTTTTAGCAAAACAGGCATGAAGAATAATAACTAATCCATATTGTTTGTGGGTCAGATTATTAAAATCTATTATTTTAACAATAATGATTTTTGGCAAGATAAAGAGAGCTCAAAAGATTCATGGAGTTGGAGAAGCATGCTAGCAACTAGAAATATTTTGGCATCAGGAGCAAGGCTGAATATTCAAAGGGGTAGTGATACCAGACCCATGGATACCTGACAGCCCAACATTCAAGGCACAATCAAAAAGACCTCTCTCTTTTTCTCCCTATTAGATTTCTGATTTCATAAATGCTAAGAGAGAATGGGATGTAAACCTCCTTAAGTAATATATATTTGATCATGAAGTTAGAAAGATTTGTAGAATTCCCATTGGAGCAACAACAATAAAAGATAATTGGTTATGGCATTGGTCCAAGAATGGAGTTTTTTTCTATAAAATCGGTTTACAAGTGGCTTATTAGATAAAGGGAGAAGACAAAAGCTTCATCTAGTCATTCTATCACTCATCATGCTTCATCAGAATTGTGGAAATCGATTTGGGTTAGCAATTTGCATCCAAAACTAGCCAATCTTATTTGGAGAGCAATAAGGGGTGCACTAGCAACTAAAGAATAATTGTTTAAGAGAAAATTGGTTGAAGACCCCATTTACGATATTTGTCACCAAGAGAAAGAGTCCATGGAGCATCTGTTGCTTTATTGTAGCCATGTTAGAGCTACTTGGTATGGGTCTGAATGGAATTTCTATAATATATCTAATAATTCTTTTTCCTTTGCAGATTGGTGGAGTAAAACGTATGATCAGTAATAGCAAAATGGTGATTTAGAAGCTCCCATGAAACTGCATTTTATTATTGGGTGATTTAGAAGCAACGTAATAGATTGGTCTTTCATAAACAGTCTATTGATCCCATAAAGTCTATTGAAATAGTGTGAGACCTCGCCCGAGTACTGGCCCGGTCCACTAAAGGGAACCGATATGCTCATTTGGGTTTAGACTCACGATGGAACCCTCGGGTTCGGATTTGGTTGATTTTGAAAAATGATTTTTGGGAGTTGCCACCCTAATTTATTTTTAAAGGGGAAAATTAAGGAAAAACCCATTTGACTCCAATTCATCAAAATTTGCCCATGGATAAAATCACTAATCTCAAACCAAGTTTAGTTCAGGGACTAGGTTTTTGGTTTTAAAAATCTAAATTTGGCTCCTAAGTATAATTTGACTTGAAAATTAGATTTCATGAATGATATTTATAAAATAATATTAAAGAAAATGCATGAATATGGTATAAATGCATGGTGAAAATAAAACATTCGCAAATTAATTAAAAAAAGGGAAAAGAGATTGATTGGGATTTGGATTTGAGGTTTGGATTTAGATTTCAAACGAGTCTATATACCCCATTGAATGGGGGATCAAAACCTACGTAGTTCGTTCCACTGTTAAGTGAAGGGGTTTAAGAGTTGATCAGATTAATTTTGGTTTGGGTGTGTTGAAAGTGAGGAAAAAGGCTGATACCTTGACTTTTGGTTGGCGAAGGGTTTTACCAGACCGAAATTCCGTTTTATCGGTACCGGGTGATTGGATGGATTGGAAGATTAATTAATTAATTTAAATGATTAATTAATTAATATGATGAAAAGGATGGATGGATTGATTAATTAAAAAGATTAATTAATTAATTTGGATGAAAGGTGGGTTGAGAAAAAGGATTATTTGATTTTGGAAAAAAAAAGTGATTAATTAATTAATTAAAAAGATTAATTAATTAATTAATTTTAATTTAAAAAAAGTGTTAGTTAATTAAAAAGATTAATTAACTTGGTTAGGGTGAGATAATTAATTAATTAAAAAGATTAATTAATTAATTAGAGAGTGATTGGAGGGAGAAGAAGAGAGGAATTTGAGGAATGCTATCTACCCAAATTCAAGGATGTCCTGGAATGAGAAGGGAAGCGAGCCTATTTATAGGCAAATGGGTGGAGGGTAGTTTAGGTAATGGAAATGTGAAAAGACCATGGGGATAGGGTCAGAAAATGGCTGATAATGGACAAAGAGGGGTAAAAAGGTCATTTTACGCATGTGGGGCCCACTGGAGCAGAATGGGGGCATGCCCTATCGCGGCGCAGCACCAGGCTTGTGCGGCGCCTCATCAGGCCTTTGCGGCATGCTACAAAGGGACAGTGCGGTACTGCCAGACCTGACGTGGTGCCGCACGCCTCCTGTGTGGCACGGCATGCTTCCCGAGGTTTTTTTTTTTTTTAGATTGGTTGTTGGTATGGAGTTTGAGAAATTTGGATGCCTAGTGGTAATATAAATGAAGTCTAAAAAATTTTGGAAGGGAGCGGGACCATCGTAATAGCTTCGCGCAATGAGTTAAATTCAGCAAGTGCTAAGGCTGCTGTTGGATGCTGAGGGTATAAAATTAAGGGTTCACAGTTGCCCCCTCATCAGAATTGGCTTTGAATAAAAGGTGATTCTGATGATAGTGAACATTGGGAAGAGGTGCCATGTCAGACTCTGGGCTTGTGTGTTCTTGTCATATCCTTAGGAGGAGGACCTCTAAGATAAATGAAACTTTATCAATGGCTATCTGTTCGGCCTTGATGTTGGTTGCGAAAATGGTCTCAGTGAATTTTTATTAAGGCTATCTATTCGGCCTAATGTTGGAGATAAAGAATGTTTGAGGTGAATCTCAATCAAGGCTATTTATCCAGCCTTAATGTTAGAGATAGAGAAAGTTTGGTGAATTTCAATCAAGGCTATCCGTTCGGCCTTAATGTTGGAGATAGAGAAGGTTTGGTGAACGTCAATCAAGGCTATCTGTTCAGCCTTAATGTTAGAGATAGAGAAAGTTTGGTGAATTTCAATTAAGGCTATCTGTCCGGCCTTAATGTTTAGAGATAGAGAAGGTTTGGTGAATTTCAATCAAGGCTATCTGTTCGGCCTTAATGTTGAAGATAGAGAAGGTCTAAAGTGAATCAAGGCTATCTGTCTGGCCTTAATATTGGAGGTAAAAATGATCTGGGGTAAATTTCAATCAAGGCTATTTGTCCAACCTTAATGTTGGAGGTAAAGAAGATTTGGGTAAATCTCAATCAAGGCTATCTGTTTGGCCTTAATGTAAAAAAGATTAGGTAAATCTCAATCATGGCTATCTGTTTGGCCTTAATGCTAGAGGTAAAGGTCATTTGGGTAAATCTCAATCAAGGCTATTTGTTCGACCTTAATGTTGGAGGTAGAGAAGGTTTGGGTAAATTTCAATTAAGGCTATCTGTCTGACTTTAATATTGGAGATAAAAAAGTTTGATAAATTTCAATCAAGGCTATCTGTCCGGCCTTAACGTTGGAGATAAAGAAGATTTGGTGTGAATCTCAATCAAGGCTATCTATTTGTCCTTGATGTTGAAGATAAAGAAGATTTTGGACAAGATAAATTAGTGAAAAAAGAGCCTTGACCTATGGCGAGTCGACTCGCAAGATTCTGAGGAAGAGCCTCTGTTTATGGCTAGTCGGCTTAAGATTTTGGTTGTGCCAAAGAAACTTGGGCTTCTGAAGAAACTTGGGCTTCTGAATGTGAAGGGTTGGGCCTTTCAGAAGGCTCAAAGGAACTTTGCTGGGAGTAAAGGGACTCTGGAAGTCACACTTTGTTGATTAGATCTGAAAAGGTATCATTTAGCTTCAAAGAGACACTGGTTAGTTTTAGGAGGTGTCAGTAAGCTTGGAGGAAGTATTGGTCAGCTTTAGAAGATGTCAGTGAGGCTATTGGCTCAACTTATGCATGATGGTGTATGATTGCAGATGATTGCATAGGTACTGGTGCACGGATGATGCATGCATGTTTTAGTATTCATAGACCTTTTGCTTGACTTTTATGCCATGTATGATTTGTGATGATGCCTGTAATGGATGATTGCATGAATACATGAGGGTGGAGACATGCATGTGTGGACTAAGAAACTCGACAAAGCTAAGGAATTCAACTTAGGTTGATATGGGAAAATTGCCATGGTGGCATTATGAGGAGTTCGAGGGGTTGCTTCAGATCTCAGAATCTGGTGGCCCGTGGTTTCTATTTTGGTGCTGCCGAGAAGGAGCTGTGCCTATTCCAGAGAGATAGGGAATATGGCTTGGCTGCGACTCAAAGGCAACTCTAGTGGTGCTAAAGTTCAAAGTCTGGCATTTTTTGAATTTTTCAAGAGTTTTTGACTTGCCTCAGGATGTTCTAAGCCAAATGATGGTTGGTGATAGTTAAGTGAATTTGACCACTGTGATTGAAAAGTTCCATGATTTCGGTGACCAGGGAGATATGAGGGGTGCAGAGACTCAACATGAAGGTCTTGATTTTCTATTTGAGTGTCAGTTAGGGGTCTGTTGATTTGGGTGATGCCACAGTAGTAGATAGAACAGAGGTATTTTGTGGCTAGAGCTGTGCTGGCGAAGACATGGATGAGCCTCAATTGCTTTGTTAAGGATTTAGAGAGATGACCTGTCTTGCTAGTTATTCCCCGGTGATAAAAATTTGTCTATTCTTACTCTTTCTGCTTTGGTGCTTTATGGATGTCTGTTTCAGGTTTTAGGTTATCTCGAAAGCGTGGTTGATGGATCATTTTCAGGTGGTGGCACCTGCTTTTCAGTCTGCTCATGCTTTATTGATACTCGGTCAGAGATCAGATAGGATGATTACTTGCAACTTGCCCCCGGCAGACACATTTTTAGCATTATCAATTATAGAGGATTTGATCTCTCATGACTGGGAGCCAGGAGTGTCGAGTGATTTGCCTGTTGGGCTTGGTTTGAATGACTTTCCACTAGGGAGTAAGGATCTTAAGGTAGATGGGACAAACTCTAGACGTGCCCCCAGCTTTTCTTCCCCGGAGTTTATGCAAATCACAGCTCCCATTGCTAGAGCTATCAGGTGATGGTTGGCTGAGGGGTTATCATGCTGTTTATTTTGGGATTTCACTTGGGATCACAGAGAGGTTGATAAAGGTGGTTTGGCCAATTGAGAAAGAGTACCAAGTTGCCCTGTGGAGGGTGACATAGCTAAGGAAGGATGGGCAGCAAAAGAAGCCATTGGTGGAGCGAGGACTGCAACATAGACAGAGGGGTGACTCAATCTTTGAAGGAGACTCAAGGATCTATTGGAAGTGCGACACCATAGCTTATAGTAGAGACTCAAAGAAGGATATTGCGACAGACTTTGACTTTGATGAGGACATGAGGGATTTGCATCTTAGGAGGTAAAGGAGGACTGGCTAGGCTGTGACTTTTTTTTTTGAAGTAATTACAGGTTGACAAGACTATACGGAATATGATAAGCTATAAATGACAATGAAAGGGCTATCCTTTATGATGGGTTTGTATTTTGCAAGATTTGATCATCACTGAATGAGAAATCTTTTATCTTTGCTCTAATTCCTGCCTAAGCCGCCCTTTCAGGTTTTCAGCTTAGCGAGCATTCTTTTTTTTTTTTTTTTTAGGCAAAAGAATCAAGTGAATGATGTACCAGGCACAAAGAAAATGAGAATGCAATATAAACAAAATATTTTGTATTATGATTTGGACCGCACTCGAGTTGGGCTGCCTACATATCCCTTACATCACTTTTTCGTCGATTTTTTCTTTTAGGGAGAATCAGGTCCACGTAGTTCTGATTACATACACATGAGAAATAAAAATGAAATGCAGATGTCATCTTCAGATGATGAATCATTTCAGTTGATCCAGGTTGCCAAGATGGGAGAATTCACTTTCGTCCACGCTCTTGAAGATAGTGCCTCTGTCGGATAGGTTCTTCCTATTTTATCTTCATTCTTCGCAGCTTCTTCTTGGCAGGCTTCTTGTAGGTCAGGATCTTGTAAACTGTGATGCTTGGAGTATCCCTATCATGTCCTTGTCTTTGTGCATAATAGCTTATGATCTTTTCACTATTGTCATGCAGATGTAATGTATGAGATTTTTTTTCTGTGCCCTAATTAATTGATCCTTTTTCCTTTATTATTATTATTATTATTATTATTATTATTATTATTATTATTATTATTATTATTATTATTATTATTATTATTATTATTATTATTATTTATTTTTTTGATTTTTTTTGTTCTCTTTTTTTTTTTTTTTTTAAGATGTCCCATTTAAAGATAAATCAGAAAAAAATTAATGCAAATTAAAAAAGCTCAAAATTTTATTATTGAAAAAAGAATCCCATCACGAGTACATTAAAGGATAAGCCTAAAAGACAAAATATAGACTCAAAAGGACAAGACCTAACAGACTCAAATTCAAAAAAGATTTAATAGAAACAAACTTTGACATAGACTCTGACTCAAGTGACTTCCACCCTAACTCAAACGACTCAGACACGGATCCGGAGGACTTGGATAAGGGCACAACAGTGTTGGCACTCTTCTCAAAATACCGGTTATTGGATGGAGCTTGAGATGGTCAGGTGAGCTCTGTGGTTCAGAAAAGGATTGGTGGTGGTGCTGGACTTTGGGTTTGGGAGCAATGATGTCTCCACTGTCAATGAGGTCTTAGATTTTATGCTTCAGAACCTGGTACGCATCAGTTTTATGCCCTGGCCTTTGATGAAAGTTGCAATGCTCATTAGCATTATAACCCTTGGGCAAGGGATTTGGAGGAGGTCATGGGTCTAAGGGCTTAACCATATTAGCCTCTACGGCTTTCTTGTAAACGATGCTAAGGGGCATGCCTAGCTCAGAGAAAGTCCTTCTTATTTTCATCGGCTGGTGATAGGACACAACATTTACCTCTCCTTCTCTTTGGGTGGTGTTAGTGGTGTTCTTGTGATACCTTGAACTAGAGGATTCATCTTTGATTCGTCCTGATTGAATCAAATCCTCAATCTTAGTGGCGGTGGCAATGAGAGCTTTGAAGTTAGGGAGGTATTGTGTTTGCAGATGAGCCTGATATTAGGGGAGGAGGTTCTTGACAATGATGTCAATTTGCTCTACGTCAGATGGACGGTTTACCATTTGAGCCGCTTTTGTCCTCCACCTTGTAAGGAATGCGATGAAGGATTCTCTTGGCCCTTGTTTGGTGGTTTCCAAATCTCAACGGGTGACATCCACCTTGATGTTGTAGTGGTATTGCTTGACAAATGCATTACATATGTCATCCCAAGTCTTCTTGTGATTTTTATCGAGATCTAGTAACCACTTAATAGCAGCTCCAGTCAATGACTGTTGGAATAACTGAGCAAGGAGCTCGTCCTCCACACCGAAAGGTCTCATGGCACCCACATACATCTTGAAATGAGTTTTGGGACATGCAGTGCCATCAAACTTATCCATGATTGGCATTTTGAATATTGGTGGAACTCGTGCATTTGGGAAGAGAGCTAAGGAGTCGACATCTATCATGTCTTCATGCTTTTTGATGTTCTTGAGCATTTTTTCCATGACCTCCACTTTCTCCAATAATTTCATAGTTTCGGGAAAGCTAAAAAAATCTCCACTTCGAAAATGATTTGTAGTGGGAGAGGGAGTGGTTGTGTTTAAGTCTAGGGTCAGAGAGGTTGGAGTCTCAGGTACTTTCTCTTTATCGGTGAGATCGATAATTGGAGAAGTAAAAGTAGGGGCATGGCTAGTCCCGGCTTGGGCAGATGCATGCTCAACACGAGCGGGAAAGGGAGTGATAGTGGCATTGGTTATTTCCTTGACCTCATTGATGATGGACTGGCGTTGGGAGTTAAGGGCATCAGTAAAGGTGGCAGACTGGGCATTGAGAGCATTGGTGAAAGTTTCAGCTTGGGTTTGAAGAGTGGTGGTGAGTGCAGCTTGAAAAGTTTCCTCTTGTTTCTTGAGGAGGCTCGTGAAGAAAGCGCTCATGCTGTCTTGATCGAAGTTGAAGGTATTGGCCATTGGTACCTTGAAACAGAAAATAGATAGAAAAAAATGGGTAAGAAAACAGATTTGTGAAGGAAAGATGGCATGAATATGAAGGTGTGTCGAGAAAAGGATTCCCTCCAAATGATTGGTCACCGGGTTTTCATGTTGACAGGGTGAGTATGTGAGGTGTTTTTAGGGTAACGGACCACCAGTTTGGGTCTTTGAGGTGTTTGACCTTGTTGAGCTTCTCATATTGTGTATGCATGATCATGACATGATGCATGCTGAAAAAAGTTTCATGAACATGTAAAAGTATCGATTATTACGGTACATAAAACCTAAGGTCAAAGGCTAAGGCGACTATATGCACAAGGGTAAAGGGTGGTTTGATTTAAGGGTCCCCGTCCCACTAGAGCATCGATATACCTAACCACATATGAGGCGAGGAGCCTCGCGTGGGTCCAACAGTACTGATTGCTCGTTACACCATCGAAATGATCGGGGATTTGTTGCGAGGTGGAATGCTTTCGCTATCTCCCAACATACTCAAATAGAGTTGTTGAACCAATGCTACTTGCCATCCAAAAAGTTTCCCTAAAGCTAAGGTTTAGACAAGGAGCTTTTATTATGCAAAGTGATGCATGAAAGTCAAATTATACTTAATGAGCCAAAAGGAGATTATTTTGGAAAAATTTTCCTTAACCAAATAGTAATCCTCTTATCTTCCTTTTTAAAAAAAAAGGTGGCAACCAGTCTCCAGTGGAGTCGCCAGTTGTCAGGCCTCGCCTGAGTATCGGCCCGGTATGCTAGAGGGAACCGAGATGCTCATTCGGGTTAGACTCATGATGGAACCCTCGGGTTCAGATTTGATTGATTTTGAAAAATCACTTTTGGGAGTCGCCACCCTAATTTATTTTGAAAGGGGAAAATTAAGGAAAAACCCATTTGACTCCAATTCATCAAAATTTGCCCATGGACAAAATCACTAATCTCGAACCAGGTTTA
>CANTUT010001528.1:7500-15000 GCA_947687605.1 Reutealis trisperma
TCAATTTCACCTATATCGAATTTTAATATCAGAATAGTAAATATAGTCATGATGCAATAGGTTAGGTCCACTTACTTTTTCTTTTATTGATTTCTAATCTAATCTTTTTAATTGATTTGATTATTTTAATTGATTTGATTATTTTAATTGATTTGATTAGAATAATGGAAAATAATAAAATTTGGCGATTTAAGAGCCAATTAATCATTATTCATTATAATCTAATAAACAAATATAATAAACAAATGTTCAACTTTAGAACTATATTTATAACTAGAATTAATATTTTATAACTCGAAAATATATACAATATTTAATGTAGTATAAAAATTTAATGTAGTATAAAAAATTACTATAGTATAAATCCTTATAATTATAATATTAATATATTAATTTAAATTTAATTAATATTGATTTAATATAGTATTAATATGGTATAAATCCTTATAATGTTAATTTTATAATGTTCATTTTTTAAAATTTCTAATTTAATTTTAGAATTAATTATAGAGTTTCTTACTTTTTTATTACAAATATCAAAAACGTTTCTATTTCCTCTTCAACCAACTTCAAATAGGAATACTACCGCTGGGTTTTATGAAAAAAGGGCCAAAGCCCCTTATCGGATTTGAACCGATGACTTACGCCTTACCATGGCGTTACTCTACCACTGAGTTAAAAGGGCCCATTTGATTCAATTCCTGAATGAGGCGTTCTGCGGATAAAATAGATCTATGGAAATCGATTAAAAATTAAATCTATCTAATAGATATAATATCTATCCTAATATATATATATAATCTATCTAATATAATATAAGTAAATTAGAATAATATAATAATAATATAATATATAATAATAAATAATAATATAATATATAATAATAAATTATAATATATTATATAATAATAAGATAATAATATAAGTAATTTTATTATATAAATTTATTCTAATATATAATATAGAATAGTTATTCTAAAGTTATTCTAATATAGAATATATAATATATAATAGAATTATATAATAGAATATTAATATTATAGAATATAATATGATAAATCGAATAGAATATTCTAATATAATAAATAATATTCTAAATTAGAATATAAATTTTAATAAGTATATTAGAAACTAATAAATACATTATATATAAATAAGTATATTATACTAAGTACATAAAAAAGTATATTATACTTAAGTACAGGACTAATTACAGGGAGTCGACCCATAGTAGTTCATTCATAAGCGAGAGATTTGATTTACCTAGTGACTAAACTAGTGAATATAGGTAACAAAGTGGGTTATTGGTATTGAATTTGATAAATATCAATGTAATAAAATTTTCAAGGCCCAACTTAATTGGATTGACCACCATCATAACGAAATTCATTTGGTTTATTTAGCAATTCAACATAGATCCAAGATATTTCATCGAATCACTGATGAAAAGACTCTATTTGTTCCCTGAACCAAATTACATTCTTAAAAAAAATTGGATAACTTGTTGATGCCTCCAGATTGTCAGATTTATCATTTGTTAAATTACTGGTTTAGTGTGAGAGAGAGATATTCCTATTTATTTTAACAATGAGTGAGTTAATGAATGAAAGCGAAAGAAATGAGGTTTAACCCTATTTTCTGGCTTTACGGCGGATCAATTATTCCCTGAAAGAATCTTTCGTATTATATTTCTTTTTTATTTCTTTTTTTTTCTATTTAGAATTCTATTTTTTTATAATTATTTAATTTTAATTCTATTTATTTTTTTATTTTATATTTATATATATAATTATATATTCTAATTAATTATATATTCTAATAGATATTAGAATAGATAATGGTATATTAATTATATTAATTATAATGGATAAATTTATTATAATGGATAATATAATTGGATAATATAATGGATATTGGTGATTAGAATGAATATTTTATGAATATAAGAATCAAAAAATTCTATGGAATCATGAAAGACGGAAAGATTCTTTGAATCTAGTCATACCATTTCGTTATATTGACAATTTCAAAAAACTGCTCATACTATGAGCATAGTATGATGGCGGTCGGGCAAATGTGCCCCCATCGTCTAGTGGTTCAGGACATCTCTCTTTCAAGGAGGCAGCGGGGATTCGACTTCCCCTGGGGGTAGGGTATTACGAAAGGAAGTTGATCATGGATTATTAATAAGTCTGGAATTTATTTTTCCTGGGTCGATGCCCGAGCGGTTAATGGGGACGGACTGTAAATTCGTTGGCAATATGTCTACGCTGGTTCAAATCCAGCTCGGCCCAATAATTCACTGATCCGCCATGAAATGATATAACCCCTTTGTTCTCTCGAAATGCCTGATATGGGTCAAAATTTCTGATATATTTCTACCTGTTCTTTATTTTATTTGCTTTATTTTTTTTTTTTTTCTCACAAATTCTGATCTTGCTAATGATCTAGATTCAGATCAGGATTTGTAAGTATAAAGTTTAAGAAAAAGAGTAATGTAAAGAAAAAAGAGTCTTTGAAAAGTTTTTTTTATTATCAATCGACTTTGATTTTTGAAATAACGAAAAGATGACTAGCAATCCCTGTCCCTTTTTTATCACTAAAGCGGATATCCATGTGGATATCAATAAACCACTCCCATTTCTGTTCCAAGGCGGTGATTCAAATCTAAAATCTAAATAGAAAGGGTTTAAAAGAAATCATAAGAATATGTATGCTGTACACTTTATTGCATTTCCTCGGGATTGTAGTTCAATTGGTCAGAGCACCGCCCTGTCAAGGCGGAAGCTGCGGGTTCGAGCCCCGTCAGTCCCGACGGATCCAAATCCAACAATCTAATAAAAAAATACATCAATTCATCTCTCCCCTTTCCCTTTTCTACGAAAGGGGACAACTAGCACAATTTCATTCCAAAAGGCATCATTCTTATTATTTATTATTTTATTTATTATTTATTCTTAATTTTTTATTTATATATATTATTTTATTTATTTCTATTTTTATTTATATTATTTCTATTTTTATTTATATTATTTCATTATTTCTATTTTATATTTCTTTTTTTTTTCGTTTTTCATTTCTAATCAAAGTAAATACAAATATAGGAATTTTCGTTTTTTCAACTAGTACTGATTGATAGAGACATATATGGATTAGTACAATTATATGTAGTATCATATTCAAGATTCCAAAAGATACTATATTGAATTTGGATTTTTCGATTACTCCTGACCGTATAATGAAATCGAATCGAGTACCATATCTTTTCCGATAGCCCATACACAAATGGAATTTGTAAATGGAATTTGTATTTGTACGATACAAAATGAATTTAATTGCTTTGATAGAATATTCGATTTTTTTATACTATATTGGGACTTGTCTTTATCACATTTTTTTTCCAATAAGTTAGATCATTAAAAAAGGAGTTTAGAACTTAACTCCCCTTTCTCTCTTTCGTTTTTATTGTTTGTTTGGATTTGGTTGTAACCAATGTAAGTGGAAAGGGGAAGGGGGTTACATGATACTTCGTCAGATGATTAAGGCGATAATTTTATAGAAAAGAAAGAATATGATAAATAAAGCAAAGTAAAGAAATTATCAATTGAATCAAGAATCCATTTTTGAATTCGGTATGGATAAACAATCTTTCTATGTTATACTATTCAATTCTCGACAATGAATTGATTTGATAGCCCAGATATTGTTATTCATGATATTGATCAGACTCGATATCATCGAGATGGAATTCATCCCATTGAATTTAGAGGCGAAAGATTTATTATCTCTATGGGATTAAATCCCGAGTTATTGCGAAGTAAAGAAAAAGAAACGATGAGATTATGGAAGTAAATATTCTTGCATTTATTGCTACTGCACTGTTCATTCTAGTTCCTACTGCTTTTTTACTTATAATATACGTAAAAACAGTTAGTTAAGGTGATTAATTTGACTGAAACTTGACTTCTTAGTTATTATCAATATCAATGATTGAAGAAATAAAATGAAAAGGATTCCTATTTTGTGTCTTAGATGAAATGAGCGGACTAGAATTAGCAGTATCCTATGAGATTTGATAGTATGATAGAAAGAAATATATTTCTTTCTATCATACTATCAAATCTAGTTTTTCTAGTGTATAAAGTTGTACTGTATAAAGATATAGGCTTAATATAGATATAGATTAATCTAGAATATCATCTCCTAGTCATATATCTAGATATGAATTATCTATATGTAATGTATATAACATCCCAATTCTATTTCTTGATCTATTTGATTTGTGTTGATTCCAATTAATCTGAAATAGTCGAAAGGCAACTCTTACTCTTCCTTTTATAATATATATAAGATTCTGATTCTAATATATATAAGATTCTGATCCGAGATTTCTGATTATTTTCAATATGAATCCCGGCATCTACCGAAAGAATAAAATCAATGAAAAGGAAAGAAATCTAGATATATATTTATATTAATAAAAGAAAATCAAGAAATCTTTTTTTAGCATTTCGAAGAAGTAATTGATTGAGCAGTTGACAGATCATCCAAGGAAAGGAATTCTATAAAAATTTTTTAAGATTTCAACGAAAAGGATTAGTAAACTCTGCCGATTTTTAACCTTTGAATCATGATATGAAATGAGTCAAGTCAATAAGGTATAGCATAAAGCCAATTTCTTAAATAATAAAACAAATACTAAACCAAGCAGTAAGCAAGAAAATATCTTAGTATGCGTAGTATCTCATTGGAGAATCACGATGTCTATCTTATTTCCCATAGAAAATTCACTTAATTTAATCATTTTTAATAACTAATAAAAGATTTAATAACTAAAAAAAGAACTACTTTCTTTAATAAAATAAAAGAACGACTTTCTTTTCTCTTTGAACAGGAAAGAGGCAAACAAAAATAAATAAAAAAAAAAGGGGGGGTTCTGTTCTTCCTCATTGTTCATATATAACTCTGGTAAGAACCAGGTTATCGAAATAGGAAGAATTTGGTTGGAATAAATTTCCTATCATTTGTATTCCTTTGACTTTCGAAATATGAACACGAGAATCGTTGAAATATTTGTTTGATTATGATTAAAAGGGTATTATTCATATATTATTTATAGAATACATTACTTCACTCAACTCCAATAGAATTTTGAAATGAAGATATTTTTAATTCAATTTCTAAATTTGTAAGAATTTAGAAATTGAATTAAATAATTGAATTAAATAATTGAATTTAATTCAATTTAAACAGTTAAATTAAAAAATCTTTGCGGAATGCTCTATAAAACAATTGATACAGTTTGATTTCTCAACTCAATTAGTAGTACCCCTAGAGTCCACTTCTTCCCCATACTACGAGCGAAAGGGAAAATGTAAAGACTACCATTAAAGCAGCCCAAGCGAGACTTACTATATCCATGTAAATTATGTCCTCTATCTCTAGGAATATGAAGGAATTTTTCCATTATTGTTCACCACTAATAATAGTAGAATCGCTGGCACAGAGTCAAAAAAAAAAGATTCTGTTCAATATATTGATGAAACAATCCAAAAAATCCAACTAATTCTAAGAAGTTCTTATATGATTGCTAGTAGAATCAAAAACTTTTAGTATAAACAAAATAGGCAGCAACACCCTTGGAAGTATCAATAAAATGTTACTAAAATGTAAGAAAAAAAAAGAGTTATGTTTTCGTTGGTTGCTTTTCATTAAGTCAAAAATAAAAAAAGATAGAATCAAGATAGATCACTATCTATTATATAATAATAATAGACTCCTCTTTTTTTTTTACATACCCTTTTTTCCATTTGATCGAATTCTCCCAATTGTCTCTATAAAACAATTGGAAGACAGTCTATTCCATTCCTATTCCATTCTTGATTAGGAATTACCTAAAAAAAAACAAAGAATTTCTTTTAGTACTTTCTATATATTTGTATATTTGATATATATTTGTACTTTTTATAAAAATATATTTTTACTTTTTATAAAAATAATTTTATAAAAAGTAAAAATAAAAAATAGATATGTATAAGTAAAAGCCAATTATCCATTCAATCACTATTCGATTGATTGAATTCCTGAGTACTCAGGAATTCTCATGAGTTTGTATACAAAAAATCTTTCACCCTTTCAACAACTACTAATTAGATTCCCTGCCCCGCTATCCAATCTAATTCAAGACTCAATCAGTAGACCTTGCATTAGTAGTGAAAGGACTATTATATCAAGATTTAGCGATTCCCTTTCACCACTATAAACTTTCCTTGAATCCTAGATGCAAGAATTTACAGCCCTTTAGAGAACAGAAATTTCCGATGTTTAGAATCAAGGAAGTATCAAAATGCCTTTTCCTCCGCGTGCTTCTGTTGGAGGGAAGTTCTATCAGCAAAAGGGAAGAAGGTATTTTGTGCCTTTTGTTAATCAGGCGACACCCGGATTTGAACTGGGGAAAAAGGATTTGCAGTCCCCCGCCTTACCGCTCGGCCATGCCGCCAAGGCGACCCAAAATAGACGGAAATACCCCCCCTTTTTTGCTTTTTTTGGAGGGGGTTTCTTTTTTTTTTTTTTGTACTTGCGTCTTGAATCCCATTTTTCTTAATCCCTTTCCTAAATTCCTAAAAAGAAATCCTTCCTTTTTTTGATTGGATCTATCTTTTCGATTAATTTTGTATAGTATCTCAAAACACACACTATCTAAATTCTTTCCCCTTTCTATTGTCTATTGAAATGAAAAGAAAAGTGAATTTTCAATCACAAAAGCAAAAATTAAGGACAAACTGGAACCATTAACTATTGACTGTGAATTTATGAACGATTCTTGGATTTGAATCTAAAATTGCATTTCCCTAATGCTAATGATATAAGAAAATCAAAATTGGATACGTACCCAATCAGTATTGATTCAATAAAAAATTCTTCTCAATTTAAATTATAACAACAATTATGAGTATATGTAAACCCTAGAACATCAATTTTTACACAGATATCTAATCTGATATCTTACCTGTCTATGATTCCTATAGGAAAATTTCTATTCAATGAAAAATGTAATAGAAATTTTGAGAGAGTATGACATGCGCTGTCCAAAATAGAACTGCCGTAAAAGGAGAGATTTATATATATATACAAATAGCTATAGTTATGTCTGCGTATGTTTAATAAGCCTTCTTATGCGCTGCAATCGTATTATATGAACTCGATTAAAAAAATAGATAAAAAAAATATCTATTCTATGCGAATTCTTTTTTTTTTTAAACTAAACAATACAATGAAATCCACGAAAAAGCTAAGTGCTAAAAAATCAACTTTATATTGTTTCTAATTATTACTTCTTTATCTCATCGAAAGATTAAATCCCAAATCCTTTACTAGTATCCAATCAATCATATTGGAATAAGTAATATCATAATAATGGTGGAAATTGAATCACTTTTTGTTTGGCTATTCTATACAAAATTTCCGAATTCTAAGTTAAGTGGAATTTCTAAATTCCTT
>CANTUT010001528.1:22500-30000 GCA_947687605.1 Reutealis trisperma
TGGCGGAGTATTCACGGGGGGTACTGCAGAACATGTACGAGCCCCCTCTAATGGAAAAATCAAATTTAATGAGGATTTGGTTCATCCGATACGTACACGTCATGGGCATCCTGCTTTTCTATGTTATATAGACTTGTATGTAACTATTGAGAGTCAAGATATTCTACATAACGTGACTATTCCACCAAAAAGTTTCCTTTTAGTTCAAAATGATCAATATGTAGAATCCGAACAAGTGATTGCTGAAATTCGGGCGGGAACATACACTTTGAATTTTAAAGAGACGGTTCGAAAACATATTTATTCCGATTCAGAAGGGGAAATGCACTGGAGTACTGATGTATACCACGCACCTGAATTTACATATAGTAATGTCCATCTCTTACCAAAAACAAGCCATTTATGGATATTATCAGGAAGTTCGTGCAGATCCAGTATAGTTCCTTTTTCACTACACAAGGATCAAGATCAACTGAACGTTCATTCTCTTTCTGTCAAAAGAAGATATATTTCGAGTCCTTCCGTAAATAATGATCAAGTTAAACACAAATTCTTCAGTTCAGATTTTTCGGGTAAAAAAGAAAGGGGGATTCCTAATTATTCAGAACTTAATCGAATCATATGTACTGGTCATTGTAATCTCATATATTCTGAGATTCTCTATGAGAATTCTGATTTATTGGCAAAGAGGCGAAGAAATAAATTCATTATCCCATTCCAATCAATTCAAGAACGAGAGCGAGAGAAAGAACTAATGACCCACTCCGCTATCTCGATTGAAATACCTATAAATGGTATTTTCCGTAGAAATAGCGTTTTTGCTTATTTCGACGATCCCCAATACCGAAGAAGGAGTTCAGGAATTACTAAATATGGGGCTATAGGGGTGCATTCAATCGTCAAAAAAGAGGATTTGATTGAGTATCGGGGAGTCAAAGAATTTAAGCCAAAATACCAAATGAACGTGAATCGCTTTTTTTTCATTCCCGAGGAAGTGTATATTTTACCCGAATCTTTTTCCCTAATGGTACGGGACAATAGTATCGTTGGAGTAGATACACAAATCGCTTTAAATACAAGAAGTCGA
Source organism: Reutealis trisperma (assembly GCA_947687605.1). Lineage (NCBI taxonomy): Eukaryota > Viridiplantae > Streptophyta > Magnoliopsida > Malpighiales > Euphorbiaceae > Reutealis > Reutealis trisperma. The sequence goes on from CANTUT010001528.1 coordinate 23,588, forward strand.
GTGGGCGGGTTGGTCCGAGTGGAGAGAAAAAAAAAAAAAATTGAACTTAAAATCTTTTCTGGAGATATTTATTTTCCGGGAGAGACAGATAAGATATCCCGACACAGTGGTATCTTGATACCACCAGGAACGGTAAAAACAAATGCTAAGGAATCAAAAAAAGTGAAAAATTGGATCTATATCCAACGAATCACACCTACCAAGAAAAAGTATTTTGTTTTGGTTCGACCAGTAATCATATATGAGATAGCGAACGGTATAAATTTAGAAACGCTTTTCCCCCAGGATCTGTTGCGCGAAAAAGATAATCTGAAACTTCGAGTTGTCAATTATATTCTTTATGGAAATGGTAAACCAAGTCGGGGAATTTATGACACAAGTATTCAATTAGTTCGTACTTGTTTAGTGTTGAATTGGGACCAAGACAAAAAAAGTTCTTCTATCGACAAGGTCCGCGCCTCTTTTGTTGAAGTAAGCACAAATGGTCTGATTCGTGATTTCCTAAGAATCAACCTAGTGAAATCCCATATTTCATATATCAGTAGAAAAAGGAATGATCCATCGGGTTCAGGACCGATCTCTAATAATGGGTCAGGTCGCATCAATATTAATCCATTTTATCCCATTTATTCCAAGACAAGGATTCAACAATCACTTAAAAAAAATCAAAGAACTATTAGTACGTTGTTGAATCGAAATAAGGAATGTCAATCTTTGATAATTTTATCATCATCTAATTGTTTTCGAATGGATCCATTCCGCGATGTAAAACATCACAATGGAATAAAAGAATCAATTAAAAGAGATCTTATAATTACAATTCGAAATTCATTGGGCCCTTTAGGAACAGCCCTTCAAATTGGGAATTTTTATTTATTTTACCATTTAATAATATTAATAAATCATAATAAGATCTCGGTAACTAAATATTTGAAACTTGACAATTTTAAACAGACTTTTCAAGTACTTAAATATTATTTAATGGACGAAACCGGGCGAATTGTTAATCCTGATTCATGCAGTAACAGCATTTTGAATCCATTCAATTTGAATTGGTATTTTCGCCATCATAATTATCACCATAATTTTTGTGAAGAAAGATTTACAATAAGTAGTCTGGGACAGTTTATTTGTGAAAATGTATGTATGGCCAAAAACGGACCACATCTAAAATCGGGTCAAGTTATAATTGTTCGCATGGACTCTGTAGTAATAAGATCAGCTAAACCTTATTTGGCCACTCCAGGAGCAACCGTTCATGGCCATTACGGAGAAATCCTTTACGAAGGAGATACATTAGTTACGTTTATATATGAAAAATCGAGATCTGGTGATATAACGCAGGGTCTTCCAAAAGTGGAACAAGTGTTAGAAGTGCGTTCAGTTGATTCAATATCGATAAACCTAGAAAAGAGAGTTGAGGGTTGGAACGAATGTATAACAAGAATTCTTGGAATTCCTTGGGGATTCTTGATTGGTGCTGAGCTAACTATAGTGCAAAGTCGTATCTCTTTGGTTAATAAGATCAAAAAGGTTTATCGATCCCAAGGGGTGCAGATCCATAATAGGCATATAGAAATTATTGTACGTCAAATAACATCAAAAGTATTGGTTTCAGAAGACGGAATGTCTAATGTTTTTTCACCCGGCGAACTAATTGGATTGTTGCGAGCGGAACGAACGGGACGCGCTTTGGAAGAAGCCATCTGTTACCGAGCCATATTATTGGGAATAACGAGAGCATCTCTGAATACTCAAAGTTTCATATCCGAGGCCAGTTTTCAAGAAACTGCTCGCGTTTTAGCAAAAGCTGCTCTCCGCGGTCGTATCGATTGGTTGAAAGGCCTGAAAGAAAACGTTGTTCTAGGCGGTATGATACCCGTTGGTACCGGATTCAAAGGATTAGTCCAAGGCTCAAGGCAACATAATAGCATTTCTTTGAAAACTAAAAAGAAGAATTTCTTCGAGGGGGAATTTAGAGATAGAGATATTTTATTCCACCACAGAGAGTTATTTGATTCTTGCATTTCAAAAAATTTCTATGATACAGCAAAACAATCATTTATAGGATTTAATGATTCCTAAGAACGGATTCATCCTTTTACTTTAATTCTTTTACTTTATAAAATTAATTAAAAATGAATTCATTAAGGCGGTCCTGTTATTTGTTACATGTGATTTGTTAATAGTAATAAAGAAAATAAGGAATAGAAAGAAATTAACTGCGTGGATCGTATATCAACGTCCAATCTCCGGGAAAGGAGAAGGTTCCATCGGAACAATTATTTATTTCAGGGTACCCCGTCTCTCTTTTTTCTTTGAAAAAAAAAAAGAAAAAGAGAGAGAGGAAGTGTGGGGAGAAATGATAAGAAGATATTGGAACATTAATTTGGAAGAGATGATGAAAGCAGGAGTTCATTTTGGTCATGGTACTAGAAAATGGAATCCGAGAATGGCACCTTATATCTCTGCAAAGCGTAAAGGTATTCATATTACAAATCTTACTAGAACTGCTCGTTTTTTATCAGAAGCTTGTGATTTAGTTTTTGATGCAGCAAGTAGGAGAAAACAATTCTTAATTGTTGGTACCAAAAATAAAGCAGCGGATTCAGTAGCGTGGGCTGCAATAAGGGCTCGGTGTCATTATGTTAATAAAAAATGGCTTGGCGGTATTTTAACGAATTGGTCCACTACAGAAACTAGACTTCAAAAGTTCAGGGACTTGAGAATGGAACAAAAGACAGGTAGACTCAACCGTCTTCCGAAAGGAGACGCAGCTCGATTGAAGAGACAGTTAGCTCACTTGCAAACATATCTGGGCGGGATTAAATATATGACGGGGTTACCGGATATTGTAATAATCGTTGATCAGCAAGAAGAACATACGGCTCTTCGGGAATGTATCACTTTGGGAATTCCAACGATTTGTTTAATTGATACAAACTGTGACCCGGATCTCGCAGATATTTCGATTCCAGCGAATGATGACGCTATAGCTTCAATCCGATTAATTCTTAATAAATTAGTATTTGCAATTTGTGAGGGTCGTTCTAGCTATATACGAAATCCCTGATTAATAATAAGATAGATTAATAATAAGATAAAGAAATTATTTTGTGAACTCCATAGGTTTATGGAATCGGTTACTATTCCTGAATCGTACAAAAGAGATAAAAATAACCGAGTATATTATGTGATTTGTTGGTATCTAAAATATACAATTTAGGTGGGCAAGTCGAAAAAAAAAAAGATGGTTGAATCAAAATAATTCCTTTTAAAGTTTTCTTTCTTTCAGAGGGCAATATGAATGTTCTATCATGTTCCATCAACACACTAAAAGGGTTATATGATATATCCGGTGTGGAAGTAGGCCAGCATTTCTATTGGAAAATAGGAGGTTTCCAAGTCCATGCCCAAGTACTTATTACTTCTTGGGTTGTAATTGCTATCTTATTAGGTTCCGCCATTGTAGCTGTTCGGAATCCACAAACCATTCCGACTGGCGGTCAGAATTTCTTCGAATATGTCCTTGAATTCATTCGAGATGTGAGCAAAACTCAGATTGGAGAGGAATCTAGCCCATGGGTCCCCTTTATTGGGACTATGTTTCTATTTATTTTTGTTTCTAATTGGGCGGGGGCGCTTTTGCCTTGGAAGATCATAGAGTTACCTCATGGGGAGTTAGCCGCACCTACGAATGATATAAATACTACCGTTGCTTTAGCTTTACTTACGTCAATAGCATATTTTTATGCGGGCCTTAGTAAAAAAGGATTAAGTTATTTCAGTAAATACATTCAACCAACTCCAATCCTTTTACCCATTAACATTTTAGAAGATTTCACAAAACCTTTATCACTTAGCTTTCGACTTTTCGGAAATATATTAGCAGATGAATTAGTAGTTGTTGTTCTTGTTTCTTTAGTACCTTTAGTGGTTCCTATACCTGTCATGTTCCTTGGATTATTTACAAGTGGTATTCAAGCTCTTATTTTTGCAACTTTAGCTGCGGCTTATATAGGCGAATCCATGGAGGGGCATCATTGACTAATTTTCAAAATAACTTAGTGCAAGACAATCTGTGCCTTGTTCAAGATAATCTACTTATACTTAGTGAACATAAATAGACAAAAACGTCTATACGGTCTAAAGGAATAATAAATAAAAAAAAAAGATTACGATATTAGGGAATTGTAAAAAAAAGGAAAGAGATCTAAAAAAAAAAGATCTTTTTCCTAGAATTCGTTTGGATCATTTATACCTTCTTCCAATGAATATTCTCTTTATATTGATATTGTCTTGATTATTTTGTTCATTCAATTCCAATCTTAGGAGTCATAATCTGAATAAGAATTCTTTGTTTGTTTACAACGTGTGATTTAAAAAAGAGGTTCTATAGAGCGATTTCGATTTCAGTCGGTTTTATTCAATTCAACGATTGACAAAAAAAAAATATTAATAAATAATAAATTACACGAGCTTAGTCAACCAAAAACAAAGACTTATATTTCTATGCAATGATTCAGACTAATGAATTCGTCCATTTAGATTGATTGTATTTATGTGGAATAATGATAAGGAAGAGAAAAATTTATAAAAAATGAGATTCAGAAAAAATAGATTGTTTAGGAGAGTGGAATCAAACTAGGTGTATGTAATATATATAATGGAAAATGGCTATAAGCCAACTTTCTTTTTGTGAATGTTTCAAAAAATGATTTTCGAATCCGATTGAATCTAAGAGAATCTAAGATACGAATAGTTGGTTTACGTTATGGAAGAAGGATGTGTATATGTAATATACAGTATTACCTAGTTATATATGAGCTAAAAGATATATCTAATCCGCCCTACTACTGGAGATTTAGATAAGGATTCCAATAAAAGTCCTTCCTTTTTTTTCGTTTGTAACTGTGAATTGAATAAAGAGATTAAATCAAGAAAAAGAACGAAGAGTTCGAATTCAAAGAATAATTCGGAACAAAGAAAGAAAAGAAATGGAAAAACAAAAAAAGTTGTATGAATTCACAAAAACTTTGTGGATAGGAACTAAAAAATAGATATCGAAGTAGTTCTGATGATTCAATAATATTATTACTTCAATTCGGAGTTCTTAGTTACTTCGACTGGATGAAAATCTTATTGATGGAATGAATAATTAAGTCATAATTTATTGGTTGATTGTATCATTAACCATTTCTTTATTTTATTTTGGTGCGAGGAACTTATCATGAATCCATTGATTTCTGCCGCTTCCGTTATTGCTGCAGGATTGGCTGTTGGGCTTGCTTCTATTGGACCTGGGGTTGGTCAAGGTACTGCCGCGGGCCAAGCTGTAGAAGGTATCGCAAGACAGCCCGAGGCGGAGGGAAAAATACGAGGTACTTTATTGCTTAGTCTGGCTTTTATGGAAGCTTTAACAATTTATGGACTGGTTGTAGCATTAGCACTTTTATTTGCAAATCCTTTTGTTTAATCCTATAAAAAAATACGTATTTTTTTTTTTATTGCCTTGGACTTGCTGCTTGTTTTTCGAATTCTATCAAGATTTTATTCCTACAATTATTTATATTTATTTGTTTTTATTGGGACAATAACCCACGGGAAGGACTGAATCTTTTTTTTAAGTAAATGTTACAACAGGATATATTATTTTGTTTTGCAATTGACACGAGACCTGGTACCCAATTCTAAACTGAATTTTGAATTTTAATAAGAACAATACTTATTAGAGATTTCCAATTGAAAAAAAAAAAATAGATAATTAGTCTGTCTATAGTCTATAAGAAAAGAGGAGATCATATGAAAAACGTAACCGATTCTTTCGTTTCCTTGGGTCACTGGCCATCCGCCGGGAGTTTCGGGTTTAATACCGATATTTTAGCAACAAATCCAATAAATCTAAGTATAGTCCTTGGTGTATTAATTTTTTTTGGAAAGGGGGTGTGTGCGGGTTGTTTATTTCAAGAATAGGCTGGATTGAACCAGCTGCGCTTTTTTCGTTTTAATTAGGAAAGACAAGGTGTATAATCCTGCGAATTACTTCTGAATAAATTAAGAAATCATCTTTAAGAACCATAGCAGTTCGTGATTTATGGGGTAAATATACTTTGATTCTCTATCAACCAATAACATGGGACCATTAACATGGTTAAAGCTAAACTGTTTGAAGTCTAGACGCAGCAAGGTACTCTTTCTACTACTATGTTAATATCAAAATGGGTTCAAAATAAATAGTTGGAAATAGTTTTCGGTATAGAACACTCATGTCGAAAAAAGGCTTTGAACCCCTTTTTTTTTTTAATGGGTATTTCACCCATTCTTATCCAATGCTGAGTCGATAACCTATGCATTAAACTAAATTCTTTGGATTTGAAGAAAAAAAGGAAACAACTTTACTGACAATTACTTGT
>CANTUT010001529.1:0-5000 GCA_947687605.1 Reutealis trisperma
TTGAACCCTCACGATTTCTAAAGTCGACGGATTTTCCTCTTACTATAAATTTCCTTGTTGTCGATATTGACATGTAGAATGGGACTCTATCTTTATTCTCGTCCGATTAATCAATTATCTATCAGACTATGGAGTGAATGATTTGATCAATTAAAATTCAATCGTTTCTTCAACTTGGAATCAATTCAAAACAATTTTTTTTTATTTCATTTTTCATATAAAGATAAAAAAATATGGATTCGGCCCTTATTAATCATTTGATTAATCATTTGCGATAGTATTTCAATACGTATACGTATGTATATAGGGTTATCCTTTACTTTATCCTTTCTGGAGTTTTGACGGAAGGATTTCTTTACTTTACTAATGCAACGCAGTCAACTCCATTTGTTAGAACGGCTTCCATTGAGTCTCTGCACCTATCCTTTTTTTATTCTGTCTTTTTGAACCTTTGTTTGTTTTCGGAAAACAGGATTTGGCTCAGGATTGCCCATTTTTAATTCCAGGGTTTCTCTGAATTTGAAAGTTATCACTTAGTAAGTTTCCATACCAAGGCTCAATCCAATTAAGTCCGTAGCGTCTACCAATTTCGCCATATCCCCTTTTTTGTTTTGAGATTAAGATCTTATTATTATCCCATTCCCCCTTTTTCATTTATATTCTACTGGAACTGTTGAAGTCATTAGATACCAATTCTTCTAAAAAGTGTTTCTTCTTTTTTTTTCGTATCTATCTTCTTTCATCTCTATCAGAGACCCTTATTTAGTCTAATTAGTCTAATCAGAAAGGATTCTATCATTTCTCTACCCGCAAATTCAATATAGATGTATATATACCACATTTTTTATATATACTTCTCTTACTCTCATTTTTTCTCGTGCAATTTTGACTACTCGAACGATCGATTCTTTTTCTTTTTTCCATATTCATATTAATTATGAATAACTAAGACTGAAAATAACTAACAATGAAAAGAATAAAAAGTTAATAGCCAAGATTCCATTAGTTTACTAAATTCCTATGCATGTACAATTTCTGTTATGTGAGCCCGCTTAGCTCAGAGGTTAGAGCATCGCATTTGTAATGCGATGGTCATCGGTTCGACTCCGATAGCTGGCTTTTCTCTATTTGTTTTTTACATGATTGATAATGTTTTTTTTGAAATCAAAGAATATTAATATTGAAAAGGCTTCTCTAAAAGGCCTCTTTCCCTTTTTTCCAAGGGTGCCCGGTTATTATGTAGTGGAAACTTCCAACTATGAATAAAAGTTAGAGTAGTTAAATCTCTGTAGAACAAATCAAGAGCACGAAAAGGGCCTTTTTTTATATATACATTATTGGTATATATACCATAAGGTCTGGATATTGATACAATCCATCTCATTATTTTTTGTAGTCTACTACTTCAGTAGATTTTGCTTCATTTATCATATTTATCCTTTAGTTCAGTTTTAATTTAGGTTTCTGAAAATTCAATAAAATAAGGAAAACAAGGAGTTTTTATGTCACGTTACCGAGGGCCTCGTTTCAAAAAAATACGCCGTCTGGGGGCTTTACCGGGACTAACTAGTAAAAGGCCTAGAGCCGGGAGCGATCTTAGAAATCAATCACGCTCCGGTAAAAAATCTCAATATCGTATTCGTTTAGAAGAAAAACAAAAATTACGTTTTCATTATGGTCTTACAGAACGACAATTACTTAAATACGTTCGTATCGCCGCAAAAGCCAAAGGGTCAACAGGTCATGTTTTACTACAATTACTTGAAATGCGTTTGGATAACATCCTTTTTCGATTGGGGATGGCGTCAACTATTCCTCGAGCCCGCCAATTAGTTAATCATAGACATATTTTAGTTAATGGTCGTATAGTAGATATACCAAGTTATCGCTGCAACCCCGAGATATTATTACAGCGAAGGATGAACAAAAAATCTAGAACTATGATTCAAAATTATCTTGATTCATCCCCCCAGGAGGAATTGCCAAAACATTTGACTCTTCACCCATTCCAATATAAAGGATTGGTCAATCAAATAATAGATAGTAAATGGGTTGGCTTGAAAATAAATGAATTGCTAGTGGTAGAATATTATTCTCGTCAGACTTAAGCCTAACTAAAATAACAAGGGTTCGGGTAATTTTGCCCCCTGTCGCCTAAGTAAAGAAACCAAAAGCAAGGGTTTGATCGGGGGATTTTTCTCCCATTCATATATCATAGAACGATAGGGATATTTTCATTCCTTTCCATTTTTTCCAGTATTTTCTGTACCGCAGAAATTAGGAATAGAAAAGCTATAGCAAGGAAAGGTTTAACTGTTAGAATAAAGATATCCATTGTTATGTGGTTTGATACATTGCGATCAGTAACATTGAAAAAATTAGATGAAGGTACGGAAAGAGAGGGATTCGAACCCTCGGTAAACAAAAGCCTACATAGCAGTTCCAATGCTACGCCTTGAACCACTCGGCCATCTCTCCTATATAATGATTATGTCCCAGAAACCGAGTGAATCGCGAGTCATTCATATTAGATTGTTGGACAGGTATGGTACGTACAATCAATTCGAACTATAAAAAAAAATAGAAAATTTTTAATCAAATAAAGAACTTTCCTTCGAAATTGGAGGATAAAGATAATTTTTTTTTTGTTTTTTTTTTTAATTTTATAAATTGAGTCTGTTTTTATGTTATTTTGTACTGTACAATTACTTTTTTGTGGGATCATTTTCTCATAAGAGGTAATTAAAAGAAATTAGAAAATGGATTGCTACCTATGCCTAGATCCCGGATAACTGGAAATTTTATTGATAAGACCTTTTCAATTGTAGCCAATATCTTATTACGAATAATTCCGACAACTTCGGGAGAAAAAGAGGCATTTACTTATTACAGAGATGGTGTGATTTGATTTTTTTTATTTACCGCTTCCAGTCTTAAGAGAAAGACACATTAATCGGAATAGAAAGATTTGAAATAACTCTACGCTTGTTGAAGGTGAAGTTTCTAAGTTTCTAAATAAAACAATTCCTTCTGTCGGGTATCCTCGATTAATGCAGCCTCAGATGCTTCAATTGTCAATTCTAGCATTGAACGAAAGGTTACACCTATGGGTTCTGTATTGTAGGTTAACCCTACCCCACTAGTACCAATAGGCGGCATAGAGGAAGAAGCACTACGCCTAGGAATCAACAACACGAAAACTTTGTTATAAATTATCCCTTTTCTTTATTTGGATCGGGACTAATAAGAATGGTTGGGAAAACAAATATCCATCTCGTTCGTACCTTGGATACCCATATAACCATCGAAGACTGTTGAAGTGACTAATTCCTAGAAATTAAGAAAGATTGAGAACAAAGAAATTGTTAGAGTTAACTTAATATTTTTATCTAGTATCAACATGCTTGATGTTAAGAAAAGATCTTTTGCAGGAAGGTTGGCTAGAGATTTCTTGTAAAAACACTAGCCCCGCTCAGTTCATAATGAGAATATCTCACTCCCTTTTTTATTCTATGTATTATTCTCATTATGCACAAAAGGGAGGAGCCGTATGAGATGAAAATCTCACGTACGGTTCTGGAACGGAGATTCTTTGAATCGAATGACGACCGTAACGAATGTCTGCTCAATCCGAAGGAAATTATGCAGAAGCTTTACAGAATTATTATGAAGCTTTGCGGCTAGAAATTGATCCCTATGATCGAAGTTATATACTCTATAATATAGGCCTTATTCACACAAGTAATGGAGAACACACAAAAGCTTTGGAATATTATTTTCGGGCACTAGAACGAAACCCCTTCTTACCACAAGCTTTAAATAATATGGCCGTGATCTGTCATTACGTGCGACTATCTCCACTATAGAAAAAAAAAAGAAAAAATTTTACTAGAAATGGGCTTTCTACATATGCATCGTCCAAAACAACGATTTTTATCAGCTGTAGCAAAGAAAGCAACTTCATAGAAGTCAAAATATGAAGAAAAAAATATGCCTAGATACTTTATTCTATGGATAAAGGATCTAATTGATAGAGGAAGCATCGTAAAGATCAATTAGCGAGATTTTTGGCCGATACAATAAGAACTGCTTACTTATGTCATAATATGAGACAAAAGTTAGGAATCAACTTATGTAACAGAGTCGATCCCCTAAAGTATTGAGCAGCGGTGTAGCATCAGATCCCAAAGATCGTAAGTCTTTCTTATGAGGGAAGGTCTTTTTCAAAGATTCTATATATATATTTAGATATAAAATATATAAAACCGAGATAGTTACCTTTCGGAAAATTCTAACGATAGTAGAACGCCTGCGCTTTATTCTTCTGAAGGTGGGAGAAAAGAGAAAACTGATTATTAATCAAAATTTAAGTTTGAAACTCATGTAATTAACCTTTTTTTGGATAACTCGAGAAAAAATGGGACACCCCAAAAAATGGATTGCTGAGCCGTATGAGGTAGGAAACTCTCAAGTACGGTTCTAATGGAAGGAATTTGCTCGCCTATTCTGACCGAGGAGAACAGGCCATTCGGCAGGGAGATTCTGAAATTGCGGAGGCTTGGTTCGATCAAGCCGCAGAGTATTGGAAACAAGCTATAGCACTTACTCCCGGAAATTATATTGAAGCGCAGAATTGGTTGAAGATCACAAGGCGTTTCGAATAAGAAAAGAGCATTCTCTTTGTTTTGTATTTCTTATTTAGTTTTTTTTTAGTTTTTTTTTTAATATTTTATTGGTTATATTTTTATATTTCTTTCTTATAACAAATTTGTTCTAATTAATTGTTTGTTATCCCTATCAGTCAAATAAAAACAGATTCTTTCTCTGGGAAGGACCAATTAAAGAATTTCATGAATTTCATTATACCCCTTCTAAAATCATCCCTTTTCGTCTGGTATTTCATAGGAATAAACGATACACAGATATAAATAGAATAGATCCTGGAATGCCTCGTAGTAATGACTAATGACCTCTCGCCTGATTTGGAATAGAGTAATACT
>CANTUT010001529.1:15000-25000 GCA_947687605.1 Reutealis trisperma
ATTTTCAGGGCCTTTGAAACTTCTATCATTTATGTATGATTTTCTTTTTCGTACACTGTCCCTTCTAATTTCTAATGGGTTTCGAAGAAAAAAAAATTCTTTATCGGTCCATAACCCGACTTAGGTAAATTCATGAATTCAATTCGGTTATTCCTTCTTATAGTCTTAATAACCACGCGAACCCTGAATTTTTTTATGACTCATCAATCAGATAGATACATTTTTTGAAAGAACTGTTCAAGGAACAAGCGATCTCCCTCTCGTTACTAGTTGATCCTCAAACTTACTTCTCTGATTCTATCAAACTAATCTTATTCTTGGATCTTGTTCATGAGATTTCTAAAAATCAAAAATCAATATTTTTACGTATTCTTCTAATTTCTATGTGCATTAAAAACTGCTAAAGTTTCCTATATTTTATTATTTTCTACTTTATTCTTTCTCGCCATCTTTCTTATATTTCCTTTTCTTTCAGATAAAAAAACCAGAATATTTCGCAGGTCAACGCAAGAAAGACACTTCGAATATTTTTTCTATTTAATTTCTATCTGCCAGAAAAGAAGAAAGAAGAAAGAGAATGAATTTTCCTATTATTAAATTCAATACAAACAATATTAAATAAATAGAAAACGTTAAATGAAAGTATTTTAAAATGAAAGTCTTTTTCTCACACCTATTCTACATTACATTGTCGGAAAAAAAAATATTGTATGCGTGGATATGAAAATATTTGGTACATGAAGCCATGATTTGATAGATATATCAATCTTATTATATATAAATCTTATTATAAATCTTATATAGGTAGAAATATCAATATAAATTGATCTGAATCAAAGAAAGATATTTAAAAAGCCTCTTCTATGTCTTATGTTATGACTTCTTTTCTATGGAGGAAGGGAATAGTGATTTATTCCTATAGAATAACTAGGAACAAGAAGATTTAATCAGAAATATCGACAGATTTTTCAGAGTTCAAAGAAAAAGAAATATGAAAATGAAAGAAAAAGCAGAGCTACTGTTTCAATTTCACCTATATCGAATTTTAATATCAGAATAGTAAATATAGTCATGATGCAATAGGTTAGGTCCACTTACTTTTTCTTTTATTGATTTCTAATCTAATCTTTTTAATTGATTTGATTATTTTAATTGATTTGATTATTTTAATTGATTTGATTAGAATAATGGAAAATAATAAAATTTGGCGATTTAAGAGCCAATTAATCATTATTCATTATAATCTAATAAACAAATATAATAAACAAATGTTCAACTTTAGAACTATATTTATAACTAGAATTAATATTTTATAACTCGAAAATATATACAATATTTAATGTAGTATAAAAATTTAATGTAGTATAAAAAATTACTATAGTATAAATCCTTATAATTATAATATTAATATATTAATTTAAATTTAATTAATATTGATTTAATATAGTATTAATATGGTATAAATCCTTATAATGTTAATTTTATAATGTTCATTTTTTAAAATTTCTAATTTAATTTTAGAATTAATTATAGAGTTTCTTACTTTTTTATTACAAATATCAAAAACGTTTCTATTTCCTCTTCAACCAACTTCAAATAGGAATACTACCGCTGGGTTTTATGAAAAAAGGGCCAAAGCCCCTTATCGGATTTGAACCGATGACTTACGCCTTACCATGGCGTTACTCTACCACTGAGTTAAAAGGGCCCATTTGATTCAATTCCTGAATGAGGCGTTCTGCGGATAAAATAGATCTATGGAAATCGATTAAAAATTAAATCTATCTAATAGATATAATATCTATCCTAATATATATATATATAATCTATCTAATATAATATAAGTAAATTAGAATAATATAATAATAATATAATATATAATAATAAATAATAATATAATATATAATAATAAATTATAATATATTATATAATAATAAGATAATAATATAAGTAATTTTATTATATAAATTTATTCTAATATATAATATAGAATAGTTATTCTAAAGTTATTCTAATATAGAATATATAATATATAATAGAATTATATAATAGAATATTAATATTATAGAATATAATATGATAAATCGAATAGAATATTCTAATATAATAAATAATATTCTAAATTAGAATATAAATTTTAATAAGTATATTAGAAACTAATAAATACATTATATATAAATAAGTATATTATACTAAGTACATAAAAAAGTATATTATACTTAAGTACAGGACTAATTACAGGGAGTCGACCCATAGTAGTTCATTCATAAGCGAGAGATTTGATTTACCTAGTGACTAAACTAGTGAATATAGGTAACAAAGTGGGTTATTGGTATTGAATTTGATAAATATCAATGTAATAAAATTTTCAAGGCCCAACTTAATTGGATTGACCACCATCATAACGAAATTCATTTGGTTTATTTAGCAATTCAACATAGATCCAAGATATTTCATCGAATCACTGATGAAAAGACTCTATTTGTTCCCTGAACCAAATTACATTCTTAAAAAAAATTGGATAACTTGTTGATGCCTCCAGATTGTCAGATTTATCATTTGTTAAATTACTGGTTTAGTGTGAGAGAGAGATATTCCTATTTATTTTAACAATGAGTGAGTTAATGAATGAAAGCGAAAGAAATGAGGTTTAACCCTATTTTCTGGCTTTACGGCGGATCAATTATTCCCTGAAAGAATCTTTCGTATTATATTTCTTTTTTATTTCTTTTTTTTTCTATTTAGAATTCTATTTTTTTATAATTATTTAATTTTAATTCTATTTATTTTTTTATTTTATATTTATATATATAATTATATATTCTAATTAATTATATATTCTAATAGATATTAGAATAGATAATGGTATATTAATTATATTAATTATAATGGATAAATTTATTATAATGGATAATATAATTGGATAATATAATGGATATTGGTGATTAGAATGAATATTTTATGAATATAAGAATCAAAAAATTCTATGGAATCATGAAAGACGGAAAGATTCTTTGAATCTAGTCATACCATTTCGTTATATTGACAATTTCAAAAAACTGCTCATACTATGAGCATAGTATGATGGCGGTCGGGCAAATGTGCCCCCATCGTCTAGTGGTTCAGGACATCTCTCTTTCAAGGAGGCAGCGGGGATTCGACTTCCCCTGGGGGTAGGGTATTACGAAAGGAAGTTGATCATGGATTATTAATAAGTCTGGAATTTATTTTTCCTGGGTCGATGCCCGAGCGGTTAATGGGGACGGACTGTAAATTCGTTGGCAATATGTCTACGCTGGTTCAAATCCAGCTCGGCCCAATAATTCACTGATCCGCCATGAAATGATATAACCCCTTTGTTCTCTCGAAATGCCTGATATGGGTCAAAATTTCTGATATATTTCTACCTGTTCTTTATTTTATTTGCTTTATTTTTTTTTTTTTTCTCACAAATTCTGATCTTGCTAATGATCTAGATTCAGATCAGGATTTGTAAGTATAAAGTTTAAGAAAAAGAGTAATGTAAAGAAAAAAGAGTCTTTGAAAAGTTTTTTTTATTATCAATCGACTTTGATTTTTGAAATAACGAAAAGATGACTAGCAATCCCTGTCCCTTTTTTATCACTAAAGCGGATATCCATGTGGATATCAATAAACCACTCCCATTTCTGTTCCAAGGCGGTGATTCAAATCTAAAATCTAAATAGAAAGGGTTTAAAAGAAATCATAAGAATATGTATGCTGTACACTTTATTGCATTTCCTCGGGATTGTAGTTCAATTGGTCAGAGCACCGCCCTGTCAAGGCGGAAGCTGCGGGTTCGAGCCCCGTCAGTCCCGACGGATCCAAATCCAACAATCTAATAAAAAAATACATCAATTCATCTCTCCCCTTTCCCTTTTCTACGAAAGGGGACAACTAGCACAATTTCATTCCAAAAGGCATCATTCTTATTATTTATTATTTTATTTATTATTTATTCTTAATTTTTTATTTATATATATTATTTTATTTATTTCTATTTTTATTTATATTATTTCTATTTTTATTTATATTATTTCATTATTTCTATTTTATATTTCTTTTTTTTTTCGTTTTTCATTTCTAATCAAAGTAAATACAAATATAGGAATTTTCGTTTTTTCAACTAGTACTGATTGATAGAGACATATATGGATTAGTACAATTATATGTAGTATCATATTCAAGATTCCAAAAGATACTATATTGAATTTGGATTTTTCGATTACTCCTGACCGTATAATGAAATCGAATCGAGTACCATATCTTTTCCGATAGCCCATACACAAATGGAATTTGTAAATGGAATTTGTATTTGTACGATACAAAATGAATTTAATTGCTTTGATAGAATATTCGATTTTTTTATACTATATTGGGACTTGTCTTTATCACATTTTTTTTCCAATAAGTTAGATCATTAAAAAAGGAGTTTAGAACTTAACTCCCCTTTCTCTCTTTCGTTTTTATTGTTTGTTTGGATTTGGTTGTAACCAATGTAAGTGGAAAGGGGAAGGGGGTTACATGATACTTCGTCAGATGATTAAGGCGATAATTTTATAGAAAAGAAAGAATATGATAAATAAAGCAAAGTAAAGAAATTATCAATTGAATCAAGAATCCATTTTTGAATTCGGTATGGATAAACAATCTTTCTATGTTATACTATTCAATTCTCGACAATGAATTGATTTGATAGCCCAGATATTGTTATTCATGATATTGATCAGACTCGATATCATCGAGATGGAATTCATCCCATTGAATTTAGAGGCGAAAGATTTATTATCTCTATGGGATTAAATCCCGAGTTATTGCGAAGTAAAGAAAAAGAAACGATGAGATTATGGAAGTAAATATTCTTGCATTTATTGCTACTGCACTGTTCATTCTAGTTCCTACTGCTTTTTTACTTATAATATACGTAAAAACAGTTAGTTAAGGTGATTAATTTGACTGAAACTTGACTTCTTAGTTATTATCAATATCAATGATTGAAGAAATAAAATGAAAAGGATTCCTATTTTGTGTCTTAGATGAAATGAGCGGACTAGAATTAGCAGTATCCTATGAGATTTGATAGTATGATAGAAAGAAATATATTTCTTTCTATCATACTATCAAATCTAGTTTTTCTAGTGTATAAAGTTGTACTGTATAAAGATATAGGCTTAATATAGATATAGATTAATCTAGAATATCATCTCCTAGTCATATATCTAGATATGAATTATCTATATGTAATGTATATAACATCCCAATTCTATTTCTTGATCTATTTGATTTGTGTTGATTCCAATTAATCTGAAATAGTCGAAAGGCAACTCTTACTCTTCCTTTTATAATATATATAAGATTCTGATTCTAATATATATAAGATTCTGATCCGAGATTTCTGATTATTTTCAATATGAATCCCGGCATCTACCGAAAGAATAAAATCAATGAAAAGGAAAGAAATCTAGATATATATTTATATTAATAAAAGAAAATCAAGAAATCTTTTTTTAGCATTTCGAAGAAGTAATTGATTGAGCAGTTGACAGATCATCCAAGGAAAGGAATTCTATAAAAATTTTTTAAGATTTCAACGAAAAGGATTAGTAAACTCTGCCGATTTTTAACCTTTGAATCATGATATGAAATGAGTCAAGTCAATAAGGTATAGCATAAAGCCAATTTCTTAAATAATAAAACAAATACTAAACCAAGCAGTAAGCAAGAAAATATCTTAGTATGCGTAGTATCTCATTGGAGAATCACGATGTCTATCTTATTTCCCATAGAAAATTCACTTAATTTAATCATTTTTAATAACTAATAAAAGATTTAATAACTAAAAAAAGAACTACTTTCTTTAATAAAATAAAAGAACGACTTTCTTTTCTCTTTGAACAGGAAAGAGGCAAACAAAAATAAATAAAAAAAAAAGGGGGGGTTCTGTTCTTCCTCATTGTTCATATATAACTCTGGTAAGAACCAGGTTATCGAAATAGGAAGAATTTGGTTGGAATAAATTTCCTATCATTTGTATTCCTTTGACTTTCGAAATATGAACACGAGAATCGTTGAAATATTTGTTTGATTATGATTAAAAGGGTATTATTCATATATTATTTATAGAATACATTACTTCACTCAACTCCAATAGAATTTTGAAATGAAGATATTTTTAATTCAATTTCTAAATTTGTAAGAATTTAGAAATTGAATTAAATAATTGAATTAAATAATTGAATTTAATTCAATTTAAACAGTTAAATTAAAAAATCTTTGCGGAATGCTCTATAAAACAATTGATACAGTTTGATTTCTCAACTCAATTAGTAGTACCCCTAGAGTCCACTTCTTCCCCATACTACGAGCGAAAGGGAAAATGTAAAGACTACCATTAAAGCAGCCCAAGCGAGACTTACTATATCCATGTAAATTATGTCCTCTATCTCTAGGAATATGAAGGAATTTTTCCATTATTGTTCACCACTAATAATAGTAGAATCGCTGGCACAGAGTCAAAAAAAAAAGATTCTGTTCAATATATTGATGAAACAATCCAAAAAATCCAACTAATTCTAAGAAGTTCTTATATGATTGCTAGTAGAATCAAAAACTTTTAGTATAAACAAAATAGGCAGCAACACCCTTGGAAGTATCAATAAAATGTTACTAAAATGTAAGAAAAAAAAAGAGTTATGTTTTCGTTGGTTGCTTTTCATTAAGTCAAAAATAAAAAAAGATAGAATCAAGATAGATCACTATCTATTATATAATAATAATAGACTCCTCTTTTTTTTTTACATACCCTTTTTTCCATTTGATCGAATTCTCCCAATTGTCTCTATAAAACAATTGGAAGACAGTCTATTCCATTCCTATTCCATTCTTGATTAGGAATTACCTAAAAAAAAACAAAGAATTTCTTTTAGTACTTTCTATATATTTGTATATTTGATATATATTTGTACTTTTTATAAAAATATATTTTTACTTTTTATAAAAATAATTTTATAAAAAGTAAAAATAAAAAATAGATATGTATAAGTAAAAGCCAATTATCCATTCAATCACTATTCGATTGATTGAATTCCTGAGTACTCAGGAATTCTCATGAGTTTGTATACAAAAAATCTTTCACCCTTTCAACAACTACTAATTAGATTCCCTGCCCCGCTATCCAATCTAATTCAAGACTCAATCAGTAGACCTTGCATTAGTAGTGAAAGGACTATTATATCAAGATTTAGCGATTCCCTTTCACCACTATAAACTTTCCTTGAATCCTAGATGCAAGAATTTACAGCCCTTTAGAGAACAGAAATTTCCGATGTTTAGAATCAAGGAAGTATCAAAATGCCTTTTCCTCCGCGTGCTTCTGTTGGAGGGAAGTTCTATCAGCAAAAGGGAAGAAGGTATTTTGTGCCTTTTGTTAATCAGGCGACACCCGGATTTGAACTGGGGAAAAAGGATTTGCAGTCCCCCGCCTTACCGCTCGGCCATGCCGCCAAGGCGACCCAAAATAGACGGAAATACCCCCCCTTTTTTGCTTTTTTTGGAGGGGGTTTCTTTTTTTTTTTTTTGTACTTGCGTCTTGAATCCCATTTTTCTTAATCCCTTTCCTAAATTCCTAAAAAGAAATCCTTCCTTTTTTTGATTGGATCTATCTTTTCGATTAATTTTGTATAGTATCTCAAAACACACACTATCTAAATTCTTTCCCCTTTCTATTGTCTATTGAAATGAAAAGAAAAGTGAATTTTCAATCACAAAAGCAAAAATTAAGGACAAACTGGAACCATTAACTATTGACTGTGAATTTATGAACGATTCTTGGATTTGAATCTAAAATTGCATTTCCCTAATGCTAATGATATAAGAAAATCAAAATTGGATACGTACCCAATCAGTATTGATTCAATAAAAAATTCTTCTCAATTTAAATTATAACAACAATTATGAGTATATGTAAACCCTAGAACATCAATTTTTACACAGATATCTAATCTGATATCTTACCTGTCTATGATTCCTATAGGAAAATTTCTATTCAATGAAAAATGTAATAGAAATTTTGAGAGAGTATGACATGCGCTGTCCAAAATAGAACTGCCGTAAAAGGAGAGATTTATATATATACAAATAGCTATAGTTATGTCTGCGTATGTTTAATAAGCCTTCTTATGCGCTGCAATCGTATTATATGAACTCGATTAAAAAAATAGATAAAAAAAATATCTATTCTATGCGAATTCTTTTTTTTTTTAAACTAAACAATACAATGAAATCCACGAAAAAGCTAAGTGCTAAAAAATCAACTTTATATTGTTTCTAATTATTACTTCTTTATCTCATCGAAAGATTAAATCCCAAATCCTTTACTAGTATCCAATCAATCATATTGGAATAAGTAATATCATAATAATGGTGGAAATTGAATCACTTTTTGTTTGGCTATTCTATACAAAATTTCCGAATTCTAAGTTAAGTGGAATTTCTAAATTCCTTTCCAGTTGTATCTGTTGCAAATTCGAATTTGAGTATAAAATTATCTTTATTCCTCCGTTCATACGTATTTCATACATTCCATATCCATCTATGGAGTTAGATAAAATTTTATGTGATTCTGTAAACAAAATCTAAATTTCATCATTGCTAGATCGTCGATCCATATAATTGAATGAAAAACGATCCAATAATGGGATTTTTTTAATAAACGGGAAATTTAAAATGCTCGGGGATGGAAATGAGGGAATGTCTACAATACCTGGATTTAATCAGATACAATTTGAAGGATTTTGTAGGTTCATTGATCAGGGCTTAAGAGAAGAATTTTCTAAGTTTCCAAAAATTGAAGATACAGATCAAGAAATTGAATTTCAATTATTTGTGGAAACATATCAATTAGTAGAGCCGTTGATAAAAGAAAGAGATGCTGTATATGAATCACTTACATATTCTTCTGAATTATATGTATCCGCGGGATTAATTTGGAAAACCAGTAGGGATACGCAAGAACAAACAATTTTTTTTGGAAACATTCCTCTAATGAATTTCCTGGGAACTTTTATAATAAATGGAATATACAGAATTGTGATCAATCAAATATTGCAAAGTCCCGGTATCTATTACCGGTCAGAATTGGATCATAACGGAATTTCGGTCTATACCGGCACCATAATATCAGATTGGGGGGGAAGAGTAGAATTAGAGATTGATAGAAAAGCAAGGATATGGGCTCGTGTGAGTAGGAAACAGAAAATATCTATTCTAGTTTTATCATCAGCTATGGGTTTGAATCTAAGAGAAATTTTAGAGAATGTGTGCTACCCTGAAATTTTCTTATCTTTTCTAAATGATAAGGAAAAAAAAAAAATTGGGTCAAAGGAAAATGCCATTTTGGAGTTTTATCAACAGTTTACTTGTGTAGGCGGAGATCCAGTATTTTCTGAATCCTTATGTAAGGAATTACAAAAGAAATTCTTTCAACAAAGATGTGAATTAGGAAGGATTGGCCGATTAAATATGAACCGGAGACTGAATCTTGATATACCTCATAACAATACATTTTTGTTACCGCGAGATATATTGGCAGCTGCAGATCGTTTGATTGGAATGAAATTTGGAATGGGTACACTTGACGATATGAATCATTTAAAAAATAAACGTATTCGTTCTGTAGCGGATCTCTTACAAGATCAATTCGGATTGGCTCTGATTCGTTTGGAAAATGTGGTTAGAGGGACTATATGTGGAGCAATTAGGCATAAATTGATACCGACCCCTCAAAATTTGGTAACTTCAACTCCATTAACAACCACTTATGAATCTTTTTTCGGATTACACCCATTATCTCAAGTTTTGGATCGAACTAATCCATTGACACAAATAGTTCATGGGAGAAAATCGAGTTATTTGGGTCCTGGAGGATTAACAGGACGAACTGCTAGTTTTCGAATACGAGATATCCACCCTAGTCACTATG